>PYAF01006234.1:427801-446053 GCA_007407185.1 Glycine tomentella | reverse complement strand
GCCCATAACAGAACCATCACCCAAATATGGTGCATGGTAGAACACAACAAAAGGGCATACAATCAAGGATCAAGAGCTTACCTGCTCTGAGCAAAGCACCGGCTCTCCCGGCTTCACTATCAACACCACCGAAACTCTCGGTCTCACGTCCTACATCACATCAGACATATAATGCTTCAATAACAGTTCTAAGCCGTGAGAACAACAAGAAGCATAACCCACAGTGTGTAATACACACTCAATCACTTCACAAGTGATTCTCAGACCCTCACAGGTCTAGCTTGGCCTTGCCAAAGCTCACAGAGCTCAAAGCTCACCACAATAGCCCAATTCCACAGAATTCACACTGGGCTTGAACGGTTCACACCGCACACAATGGCACCATTTTCATGGCCTCCAAGACACAACAAAACACATACTATGGCTCTAACATGTCAATTAAACTAACCAATTCAGCATATACCACAATACATGCCTTACATAGAGCCAACAATCCAAAGTTCACCAAACTAACAATTGAGAGCTAATCTTTCATCCCCAACACGTTCTAAACACATCTCTCTAAAGGACCCAAGGCTAATTCAAGCTCTATCAAAAGTGGGTCACTATTCACCCAAAACCCCAATCAACAAATTAATCGGTGAAACTTGAGTTTCTTACCTCAATGACGACAAGGAAAGTCCAATAGCAACTTCCCCTAGCTTGGGTACTCACGATTTGTCGCCGTTCCTCGCCGAACTCAAGTTTCAATAACTTCCCTTGAGAAAGGGATTCTCAACTTTGGGGCTTTTCAAGGGAAATGGATGAAAGATTTAGGCTCACTAGGTGTTTTTCATCAAGATTGATGTTTAAAAGGCTTGATTTGGTGAACTATGGAGCAATATTGAAGCTTGGAAGCTCAACAATGGAGTTTGGGACGTCCAAGGAAGAAGAAGCTGGGTTTTCTCCCAAAAATCGCGACTTTGGCCTTTTATACCAACTCTGTCATACGTCCCACGCTAACCGCGCCAGGCCCCGCGCTAACCGCGCCACACTTAAAATCCATGGCGCCAACCGCGCCGCACCTGGCGCTGACCGCGCCACGCTTTCTCCAACCTGTGGCGCCAACCGCGCCAACCCTGGCGCTGACCGCGCCGGATTCCAGAGAAAACTGATTTTCCAGGCCACTTGTGGCGCGACCCGCGCCACCCTTGGCGCTGACCGCGCGGGCCTAAAAACCAATGGCGCCTCCAGCGCCACACTCGCGCTGCCCGCGTGAGTTTCCAGAGAAAACTCACTTTCCAGGACACTTTCCGCGCGACTCGCGCCACTCTGGCGCTACCAGCGCCAGCTTCCAGAAGCTATGGCGCTATCCGCGCCAATCCTGGCGCCATCCGCGCCACATGCCAGACAGGGTTTTCTGCTTCAAAAACATGGTGCTAACCGCGCCGAACACCGCGCCATCCGCGCCATTTCCCAGAGTCATCACAGTTGATTTGCGTAATTCGAAAAAAACAGTGTTCAATCAAATCGTCTGGTAAAAAGCATCATTCAATCACATCGTCTCGAAAAAAAATGTTCAATGTTATATCAATTAACAAGGGGAAACCGTCTTTCATAGTTCACAATAATTTAACAACAATTTCTTGTGGTTGAAGTTGTTCATCAGAAACAACTGGTTGTCCATCTCTAGAGTTGAGCGAGATGTGGCGACAACGTTTGGATGATTTGAAAACTGTGTTAGGCAAACTTTTGAATTTGTTCGGTACTACTACCAGTTCATGTAATGACTTATATGTTCAAGATGCCCTTGAATAGGTTGGCTGATTAACACATATTATCTTTCCTTTCAAATTGCAATCCACTGTAAATGTTCTTTTATTCAATTTGTGTCATTGTATCATCTCATGTCAGTTTGATGGAGTTTGTCAAGATTATGTAGTAAATTTGCTGTCTTGATAAAGTCTAAAATGGAACATGATCTTGTCAATTTGTTGTCATACTACCACTGAGAAACAAATTAAATCAACACAAAACACTTCATATTTTGGAATCCTTATATGCATGTTTTGGCATAAATGACTCAAACCCTCTGTAAGGCATCAAATAGAACTGAAAAATAATTTTCGTTAAAAATTTATAAAATAATGTAATTAACATTTGAATAAATAAAACAAAATTAAATGGTTCAATCTCCTCATCGCACATGTTATCGAATCTTGATTTGTATCCTATAACATCACCGCATGGGACTCCATAAAATCGTAGCACTCTACCACTTCATCTAGGGAACTGTAATGAGGAGATTGAACCATTTGTTTTTGTTTTATGAAATGTAATACTTTAGTGTCTAATACTTTACCAAAAATGAAATTTGTTCAAGTGAGAATTTTTTTATCCAGTTGCAAGTGGATATGACTGCTGGTGTTTGACCCTTGGTTGAGTGAATGACATGTGATATCATGCTCAAGACTACAACAAAATTGTACATTCTCCTATATTTTTGGATGATGGATAAATTGTCCTACACAGTTATCTGTACAAATATGCTAAACATGTTGAACCCCAGCTATACCATCCAACCTGTTTAACATCTGCTAACAGATGTAGATACATCAGACAAACTTTGTTTATTGACTTGTTCGGCATCAAGACTCCACCAATAAGCCCATTAGGTAGAAACACTGCCAATGCTACCACAAGGTCAAAGAGTAAATGGTTTCGTGATATTCCATCGTCTTTTTGGAGTTTCAGATAGTGTATCGATGAGTTTCAATATTGCAAGCCTGTAGTTCAAATCGACGAAACATGGTTGTACAGTAAGTACAAGGGGACCATCCTTGTGACATTTGTATAAGATGATGATAATAAAATCCTTTTAATAGTATTTGTCGTTGTCGAGAGTGAAACAACAGAAACATGGTTCTTCTTCCTCAAAAATTTGAAAAGGCATGTCACCCCACAAGATGGTTTATGTATTTCAGTCAGACATAGGTCAATAAAAAGTGTCTACTTAAGACGTGATAGTGGGTGAACGACACAAAATTTTGAGCATGTGGTCTGCATTTGACACATTGCATGGAATTACATGAAGAAGTTCAAGAACAATGACATCAAAAAACTAATTATTAATATGTGTGAGTGACAAACTTCTTTCTTTTCATAGTAAATATCACTTAATTTCGTATTATGAATAACAATTGAAATTGTCTGTTTATAATTACTCAACATATGCAAGGATGGAGTCTCAATTCAATCACTATTATAACACTCTAAGGGAGGAGACACAAATTGAACTAGCGATTAATTGACTTAGGGAGATTTCGCAAGAAAATTGCACTCTCGCATGGGACAGTGGCCAACGATGGGGACACATGACCACCAATCTTACTGAGTCAATTAATTTGGTACTAAAAAAATACAAAATCTGTCAATATGTGTGCTAGTAAAATCAACCTATATATGGTGTAATACATTATTCAACTAAAGAGAGAGAAGTCACAACAATGATTACATCTAGCTAATTTTATACTTCAAGTACTAAATAAAACTATGAAAGACGCACAAAGAAAGATAAACTCTCACATTGTTCTTGAGTTCGATCGATGTGACACACAATTCTTAGTCCATGAGACAATTAACCTGAGAGAGGTTCGACCCACTAGAAATTTCATGGTTAGGCTGGATGAAATGTGGTGTGACTGTGGCAAATTCCAAAAGGTACACATGCCTTGTTCTCATGTTGTTGTTTGTAAGCATGCTCACCATGAGTATAAGAACTACATACATCATGTGTATACATTGAAAACATCTCCAACGTATATAGAGAATTGTGCAACAAAGCATATTGGTCACCATGCCACGAGCCAAAGATAAAAGAAATTTTAAAGGTTGTCATGTCTCCTCTTGTATACATACCGAAATGGATATCTGAGAATCAGGTAAACCAAAACAATATTCCATGTGTCGCATTTCAGGCTATTCAAAAAACAAATGCCCCCACCATGTAGGCTCAAGCCAACAACGTAAAATTTATATCATATTGTTTGTATTTTTAAAATTTTGTTGTATTATTTCAAATTCAAATATTTTGTTTGTTTATAATTTTGTATCTATTTTATAATTTAAATATTTTCGTAAATATATTTTTTATCAATTAATTTTTTGATTAATTATGTATTTTATTAATCAAATAAAATAAAAATATAAAGAATTTTAACTCTTCAAAAAAGGATAAAATATAAAATATGCAAAAAAGATTAACAATAACATATGTAAAATAATATTATTTTCAGTTTAAACAAAACACAAATATAGACAATTAATAACACAAAAAATTAAAAAAAATAAAATAACAATTTAAAAAATAAAAGAAAAAATTAAAATAAAAAGCAGTTAAGAAATCGATTCTCAATAACCGATTTCTTAATTAAGAAAAAAACAAAAGGTGAGAATTTATCTTTAATAGTGTTTTATATCATTCATACAAATAATATTTTAGATGTATTATTTGGATAAATAATTTATTTATTTGTTTGAGTAAAAATATTTGTGATCTCCACCATTCACTCTTAACCTCACTTAATTTGTGGGCTACACATGCCAATATATATAGAAAACATAATTCGAAAGAATAGTGTTAGTAACATTTCTTTAAAATTTAAACACATATATTTCTTTTAGATACATTTTTTATTAATAATTAATTTTTTTTTTTAAACATAAAATTGAGTGAGTCTCACTTTTTATTTAATGAGTTTTATTTATAATTTTAAATAAATTTTATAACCAAAATAGAGAGTGTATAAAAAAAGAGAGAGTCTAATATTTCTAAAAAAAAATGAATAAATAAATATGTAAAGTGAAATAATCAAAGTTGAATTTTCATTTATTATATATATATATATATATATGAATCACATATTCGTATGTTTGAGTTCGCTAGAGCACTGTCCAAAAGCAATCGATCGAACTCCACGAATTAATGGAGGAGCGAGGCTACGTATACATGATAAATTCTTTACACTTTTACAACCTCCTCTTGTTATTTTAGTATCATTCTTTTCTCTTTGCTTTTAGACTAGACGAGCTTGCTTTTTATACCTAATTTATATATATATATATATATATATATATATATATATATATATATAAATATAAGGGTTTCCACTTTCCATGTTGCATGCAGACAGCATACTATGGTAGTATGCTGATGGGTTATGGTAGTTTATATAAGGTCGCAGTCTCGCAGATTTAAATATATATGTCATTGTATATCATCGTTATATTTTAAAAAAAAAAAAAAACACAAACTACTATATACCAAAACTACGTATATGCAAATGAATGATCTGATTTATTGAATTGTGGTAATTAATTACATGGTAAGTAAGATGAAGAAGTTTTTTTTTTCTTTCTTAATCTTTCGATTTATTTATTTTTTTAAAAAAAAACCTCTAACTAATCTGAAATTAAATTAAAAAATAAATAAAATTTAATTAAAAATTATTTTTATCAAAAATTAAACTCAAATAATATCCATACAAAATGAAGAGCTGCTATAAGTAAATGCTTGAGTATATAATACGCTGTGCGACGTACTCACAAAAGGGTTAAACTATGTAGGTTCCTTGTTATTCCACAGTTTTGGGGAATGCTATATAGAAAGGAAGATTTTATCAAATTTGACTCTCTCTCTCTCTCTCTCTCTCTCTATGAGTATTAGTCTTCACTTGCTTGGAAACTTTTAATTTGATCTATGTATATATCTCTGGATGAACAGCTTGCGTGGAAGTGCACAAATTCAATTAAACTTCTTTCGTTGCCAACTAATTACTTAGTCAATTATTTATTTGTCACAAACACATGCTTTATTGCTCCAGGAAAAAAGGCTATCAGTATGTTTTCTTATTAATATTATGTATCATTAAATCACATTTTATATTCGTTATAAAACTATTTTTAAATTATTGAACAAGGAAAGAACATAATTCAATGGTAATTTTTTCTATAAAAAAGGTATGGGCAATTCTCATGTTCTATTGCTTGCACGTTTGTTCTTGTTCCCATTTCATACGGCTCGATTATATCATCGGTTGAATAATATTTAGTGAAATAATATTTCTTCTAAAAAAATTTAGATTCATAAAAATTAACACATGGTGTTAAAAATTTATAATTTCAACCAACTGAATTAGATCTATATGATATATTTCTTCTAAATTTTAGAAAAAATGAATATTTATTAATAGTGACAAATTATTAGATAGTTTAATATTATTATAATTTTTATTAATTTTCATATTAAATAGAATAAAATATTGTTATATATTTTGTATAAATTGAAAAACTTAAATATATGAGATGTAAAAATAGAGTAGGATCATTATTATATGATGGTGTTTAACTACCTAATAACTTTATCCCATTGAAAAAGATGAAGCGAGTGGGACACATGTCTCTCTTTACTAGTGGTTTTCAGAATTTTGGCATTGAAACAAGAGGGAGTAATATGTAGTATTAAATAATAGATAAATAAATAAATGCTGTTTGGGTGAGAAAAATAAAATATTGTCTTTGTGGGGCTACTGCAGCTGAAAAGCAACTTTTGAAACAGTAGAGGGATGAGCACTTGAACAGTTATTTTCCTGGGAAAGTTAATGTCGATGCCAAAACTTAATGTATTGTCCGACGTGTGAGACCGCCCCTTTTGGCGTAAATCCAATTATCCAATTGTGACTGATGAGAGGGAACCATTTGATTCATACATTGACATGATTGCCATTTTAGCTTTAAATCGTGGCCACGCATTAATTGGATTAGAGTAGACTGATATATCTCCCAATTCTAGGAATTTTCTTTTAGATCATGGTTATTATGAACTCAGGTTGGAGTAAATTTTCTTGGCATCCTGTTTAATATATTTTTTTAAAAAAAATAGAGTCTTCAATTGATAATTTAAAAATAAATAATTTATTTAAGTAAAAAATATTTTGTTCAATAAATATTACCAAATATTATTTTTATAACTTTTCATTGGGTGAAATGTAAAAATAATAAAAATTATTGTTGATAAGAATTGAATCTTAGACCCCTTGGTTATTAAAAATAAAGATTATCATCTCCTCTAATTTTTAGTATTGAACATATGATATAATAATTAATATTTGAGACCTCTTATTTTTTGGGTCCTGTGCAGTTGGATATCTTGAATGGGTCCAGAACCGATCTGTATGAACTTCATCATACATATATATATATTGGATTGAAGGGATTTAGGTAAAAAAAAAAAAAAAAAGTGTATATCTTTAAAGGGTTTTGTTTTTAAGAGACTTTTGTTGGAATAAGTATTACACATGTTATGATAGTCTGAGTTTGTATTATATGATATATGATGATTCATTAAATTATACTTGTTTAATAAAAATTGTCTCCTTTTTATTTCTCTTGAGGATCTAAATTCTTAAAAATTATATATATATATATATATATATTAATTTTCTTTTTTAGCAAAATTCCTTCTAGTAAACATAACACGTGAAGAGCACTAATCCCCACGATAACAAAGGGTAACGAAAGCGACTTGGAGCCTTTTGAGATCATCCAATTGAATACAAGTTGCCAACTTGATACTAAAGAAAGGCGAAAACTTGGAGATAGAGAGCGACAAGGAGGAGTAGAAGCTACAAAGACTAGCTTTTTTAGAGGAGGGAAATGCTCAATTGCTGTTGTGTCTGAAGAATCTTTTTAGTCCAAATTGAAGCATTTCCTTTTCCTTTTCATTTTGCTAGTTCATTATTGGCTCTTCTGTGAGTAAAAAGTAGTGGCCACAATCACAAGTAAAGGCCTCCTAAAACCAATGAAATGAAAATGTAGGGCCAAAAATATAAAATGAAGTCCAATCATTTGCTGTTTGAAAATGCTCCTGTTAGAAATTTGGAAAAGGTTTTATGTATAAAAAAATGGATCAATAGAAGTTGTCTCTTTTTATTTTAAAAAGTATTTTTATATGTGTGTATATAAAATAAGGAAACATAAAATAAAAGATAAAGATGATTATATATAATATTATATACAATGTTAGTTGTTTAATGTTAAAAGTTAAAAAAATGTTACCCAGTAAGTGTAATTAACAATACACTAAGTTTTGTGAAAGAAAATATGAATTTAATTTTGGTATAACATATCTATGAGGAGAATGAAGAGTTTTATGTCTAAATCTCATATTAATGATTAATCTTATAAACAATTCGAAGAGTCTAAGCTAATAAAGATATTTTGAAAATCTTAAAGAATCAAAGATCCTAAATTAGTATGATAGTTAAAAATATAAAATTATTAGAAAGATATAACATATATATATATATATTTAATTGGTCAAAATAATTTTATAATATATTTTTTATGAAGAGTAATAGTTGTTATCCTTTATTTTAGTTTTAATTTATCATAAAAATAGAAATAAAAATTTGAATTATAGAAAATTTAATATTTTACATAATCATCTATATATGTTAAGCCACATATAAGTAACTAATAATATAAGGGTGTCCCTTATGTTCCAAGTTCTGACTTTTGAGAGAGATTGTTTTGCAAATTGAGCAGATGGCTACTTCGAGAGTACGAGTATGAGCCATCCATTTTCAGCCAATTTGTTGATAACCTACCACAGTCACCACTAACCACTTCCCATTTCCCAAATGAATTTGATACTTATAAAAATTAATATACAAGTTAAATAAGAAAATATTAATATATATTGTTGATTATAATGAAAATTATTTATCATTTTAATAAATTTTGAATTTATAAAAAATATATTTATATTTTAATGTTACAACCCTCACATAAATAAAAGTTGAATATATTTTAATTGGTCAAAATAATTTTATAATATATTTTAATCTCAAAACGGAAATGCTCGTTTGATTCTAAAATAGGATGCTTTCGTTTTGTGGGGCCATAAAAGTTGAATCTTATTGTTGTATGTATTGTTAATAAAAGTAATTAATTAATGTTATTACTTTATAATAAGAACTAAAAATGTTAACATAAGAAAAATATAGGGACCTAAAACATCAAAATAATTATTTTGGGACTATGAATGAAATTTACAAAAAAGTAAGGATTAAAAATATAATTAATCTAAATAAATATATAACATAAAAACTATGTGAAATGTGATATACATTATAATTTGCAAGATGATGTCAAAAGATTTAACTATTGAATTGTTATATTTATATTTTGCAAAATGTTATTAAGTGATATAGATATAATTATTTTCACCTATCAATACACACACGTTATAATTTGCATGTATTGTTCGTAAATATTTTTTTTGAATTATCATTTAATTAAAAATATATGTGATATGACTTTCAAAATAATTAATTTAAAAATCTAGCAATTTTACTGTAATTTGAAGAAAAGTATTTGGAAAAAAACAGTGACCCGCTCAAAATATATTGGATTTGGGGTGAGAGAGGCTCGAACTCTCGACCTCAGGATCACTCAGAAGCTATGAGACCTACGCGCTAGCCAACTGCGCCACCACCCCATTTTGATTTTGTCCGACATTTATAATTAAAATACTTTACCACTGTGATTTCGTTAGCACGAAACTCTGTATCCTGAACAAGACCAAACTGTGTGCGAGGTTTGTCATGTTTTTCTCGTGTCTTGACGAACCTAAACTGTTACGGAATTTTGGGCCGCAAATTAATGAGCCCAAGAAGATTAATTATTTGTGGAAAGATTAAGACTTTAATATACAGCAAATTTGGGACAAATCTCTGAGATTATTTTATCAAACAAATAATTAAGATATATTATTTATCTTGTGCAGATTATGACCAAGAATTGACAAAGCTTCCTCAATTAACCACAGGTCAGTGAAAGCATAAATAGCCCATTACCAAAGGTGAAAGGTACACACACACATATTCTGACTCTCTCTTTCCCTTTCACACAAGCACACACTGCACACCACTTGTATTGTGTTGTTTTGCTGTGATCTTCATCCTCCTCTGGGTGCTTCAAACTTCATACACATTCAGAGAGAGAGAGAGTATTGATCCTATATTGAGACCCAGTTTTTATAACTGGACATCCGTTTTTCTGGAACGGAACATAAACAAACACAAATACCATTCCTTACAGTTTCATACACTTGTTCTTCTTCTCTTTTCTACCTTTCTTTCTCTGTGGATCTACACCCACTAAGGTAATTAACTCAATACCTTTCTCTTCTGCATTTTCTCCACCTTACAATCACTCGTTAAATATATACCTATAACCATTTCACCTTGGAACCTTAAAGCTTCTGTCTTGCAGAGCCACTTGTTCCATATCCATGGTTGTGTGTTTTAAATCTGTTTTTTTTTTTTAATCTAATTTGAGGATGAAACCCCTTTAGGTGGCTAATTTTGCAAGGTTCAATTGCTATCTGTTTTGTTGCATAACCCTATGACTGCAACCGTGTTGTCACCAATTAAAGTTCCCATTTTTCTTGCATGATTTCTTCGTGGTTCCACATTATAGACTGTTACTACTAACTAGGATAACTTTACTAATTTTTTTTATGATCTGGGTTTTTCTAATTATTTAGTAGTTGCATATTAACATGCACTCATGTTGGGATTGCATTCTATGATTTTTTTTCAACTTGGACGCCCAGGAGCTGCATCTCAAGTGGTACTAAGTCTTTGGAACTGTATTGTCTAAACCTCAGTGAGGTGGTTTCGCATGTACTGTAGTTAATCCTCATTTTCCCTCCCCATACAAACTTGTACACCTCCCTTGAAGGTTGTAAACTTCTGTCGTGGTTGCAGGTGCGGTCACGGTGGTGGTTTCTTCCTTGACATTGCAGTCAAATGCAGTCGATGCAGTTGCAATTGCAGTCAATGCGCTGCAACGGTGTGGTTGCAAAGAGTCTAAAAAATGTCGCGGCTAAATTGCGGTTGCAGACCGTTTTTTCACAACCTTGCTTCATTTATAACTGAAAATTGGAAAAGAAAATCTTAGAATTGGTCCACATTATGTCTGCAGGATGTCCTTATTTACCTGTTCAAGTGTGGCTGGTCTTTTGGTCTTTTTGTTTTCTTATTTGGAAGAGAAAACACAATAGAATCTACTTGCTCGTTTTTTATAAAAACATTTGGATGAATTTGCAGTTAAATGCCTTTATTTATTTGTATACTTACTATTGTTATTTTTTATGTCTAATGAAGCATCTATGGATAGTAAGATGAGTGGTTGATGACCTATTAAGATCCCACATCAGCTGAGTATATGACCAAATTATCCTTTATAATATCTTGGGTGATCCTTCATTTTGAACAGTTTTGTAGGTTGAATTAGGTTTAGTCCATTTTCATCTAATACAAACTTTTGAAAGAGGTTTCATCTTCCTATGTTGTTATCAATGTTGTTATTGCCTTGCAGAATTTCTTGGATCCAGAATTGCAACTCTGTCCGCTATTGTGGCCGAGTGGTTGCGACAGTCATCCTTCATCATTTTATCATCTTTGACTAGTCTCCATCCAATTGAACTTTGAGTTAATATTATGTTAATTTTTATGCATTTTATTTTTATTTGCATACAACTTAATTTTTTATACATATATAATTGATAATATCATATACTTCAATTGCTAGGCAACTTCCGCTATTGGCCCACAATTTTATACACTATATGATATAGCGGATTATTGGCTTTCCACCATTTTCCGATGATATGCAATTTATAACACTGGTTGTCATAAGACTAATAATCTGGGAAGGTTCACCTCTTCTGGTTAATGTCTGCCTCTAGTCTCTATAGCATTTAATTCAAGAGTTTCATAGTATTTTACTTACATAGCATTTTCAAAAGTTTACTACCAAGTATAAAATTCATCATTAAAAAGTTATACTTATTTTACAAAACCCTAAGCTGTTTGCTGCTTATAGTCCCAAAACTAACAGTTAGCAAATTAGGTAGCTAGTTCTAAGTTTTTTTTACAATTCTGACTGTTTTCTCCTTTTAGCATCACAATCGGCTAGTTAGATGGCTAGGCTTTCCGAGTATTTTAGTGTTATCAATAAGATGCTAAAGGCATGTCTTGCATGAACTACAAATGCTCTGACCCTTTTGGTGCTGTGTGCCTTTCATGCCTTTGAGTACAGTGTGATGGGATTTTAGGGAAAATAATATAAAAAGAGGAGAGAATCATCACTTTGCATAAATGGCAGGATAGTTTTTACATTTTGCAGGAGTGGTATAATTTTTTTTTGTTCCATTATTGGCATTTCTTTGGCTTTCATAACATGTATATTTTTTTCAAAATTTAACTTATCCATTTTTCGTTGAGGTTGTGGATGGGGCCCTGTCAGAAAAGTGGTCTCCCAATGAAGTGCAGGCACTATTTTGAAGTCGATTTTCTCAACATTATTTGTTGGTGATTGTATAATATGATTAATTGTGATACTGGAGAGGCTACTGAAGCCTAAAGGGATGTAGTATAGGCTAAAAGGCTTGATTGCATCACGAGTAATGACATTACATGATTTTCTTGATTCCACCCCTAGCTGACTTGATTGCTGCAGATGCTAGCCCTATTCTGAAAATGGAAAACAATCAAAGTGCTGCGGGAACACAAGATAGTTCTATGATGAAGTCTGTTGATCAAAGAGCACAATCAAAAGGACGCAATGACATAATGACTCGACGTCTGAAGAATCGAGAGAGACAGCGAAGATATAGGGCTCGTAAGCGTCTAGAAGCTGAAACAAAGAAGTCATTTGTTGTAGAAGAGACACCATATGTGCAAGTAGAACTTCAACCAAATAGGAAGCCCAACAACAAAAACAACTTCATGACCAGTATCTATTGTAAACGAAATTGGAAAAAGGATGCAAGACGGGCCCATATTTTAAAGCATCAAGAAATGAATGGATTTATTGATCATCCAGCCATAACTAGTGTACCTGAGGTGACATGCTTAGCCATTGGAAACAAGTCAGAAACAGTGCCAGAGAGGGAAAGTCAGTCTGGATCTTCTGGTGTTGTTACTACTAATACTCCTAGAGTGGTGCTGGGTCGAAGAGATTGGAAAGCAGAAGCTAGAAGAAAGAAAAACTAGTTGACTCTTCCTTTCTTCTTTTAAAAAAAGTATTTATCACAGTGATCTTTCTGTTGTATTATAGAACATTATATAATGTAAAGAATGCTGGATAACCGCCGTTCCATTACCTGGCAGGCTTTGAAATTATAAACACCGAAGAAAATCTGTCTCTTTTACTAAGTTACTCATTCATACTTTTCATTGCAGACGTAGAAAAGGCATTACAGAACATACCTAACTGACTTTGGTCATTGCTTGATAATTGGCAGAGCTATTTCATAAGACCATCTCCACAGTGGAAAAAAAATTATATGACATGCTATGTATGCATGGAGAGTTTTCGAATTTTCATTAGTGCAAAGCATGTTTAAGAGACAAGCTACCAATCTTCCTTGTTCTTGGTATCTTGTTTTTGTCTAGTGTAAAAGACTAGAATGCCTGTAAAATATCGTGTTATGTTTTTCCTTAGATCATGTTGGTTATCAATATTCACTGGATACAAACATTAGATCTAGTATACTAACGTACACAGCAGAATCCAGAAAGTTGATTTTAAAATGGGATGAATTAATAAATGGAATCACCAGTTACGAAGAATTCAAAAGAGAAAATGAAAAACAAAAACCACAAGGGATGTAAATTATATATGGTGCAAAAAAGGCGCTCATGACTGGTACAAAGCGCTTGAAACACAATACTTTAATCACGTACAACCATCGCCACCACAAACAAAGTATACACAATGCAGAAAAGGAGCAAATATAACACAAGCAAGGAAACATAGAACAATAATCTGATCTCAGTGGCAACTCACACCCTGATCTTGCGTTTCAGCAACATCCTCAAAACTCCAGTTTCTTCTCATTCCTCTGCTACGCACCAACTTTGGTCCTGCGCTGCCAGAAGGATAAGGAACATCTCCGGTGCTATAATTGCAGCGATGGTCGGCCTTAACCTTGGCCATGGCCCCGCCTTTTGGTAGCTCACATTTGGTTGTTGATGATGACATGTTACTTGACCAGCTTCTATCAACCTGTTTGCATATTTTCGTGAATTCCTTTTCCACAAATAAATCGCCATAGGAGTCTGTCCTTTGAAGAAGCTAGCTGCAGGTGAGGCAATTGAGACTCATTGTGTTGTTGATTTCTTGTGTCTCAAGCAACCAAGACCAGCTCTTCCTTATGTTGGTAGGAAGATTGGTGGAATGGAGTGGGAAGAGAATGAGTTTATATATATTAGGCCAGAGGGGATGAAGTAGGACGAAGACATGATGATGGGTTGCAAGAGAGGATTTGAAAATGGAACTGATTAGAACAACCTGCTGCTATATTTTGGCATGGATTTCTGGACCGTGGAAACAGCTTAGCCATTCATTTCTGAATGGGGCATTTGGTTGTTGCATGTACTATTATCCATTTGACCAATGAATCATTTTGTCATTTATGACTTGGCATATATCTGCATGAGATGATTCATCTTTGTTACTCTTTATCTTTTTGGATCTTTCACTTGATACTCGGAGTTGCGTTGGACCAAGTTTAGACTTTTGAGGGGTTATTTCAGTTTTTTTTTTTTTTTTTTTTCATCACATGATTTCCGGGGTATCGATCTAATTTGAGGTTTTCTTCGCAGTTATAAAATTTAGAATTAGATTTGGCAGTTTGGCACCAACTCAAGAATTGGCCTAGCTCCTATTTTAGTTGCTTTTAAAATTAACAAGTGTTTGTTGCTGTAAAGAGTAAACAGATTAATGTAGCAACTACAACTTGTTTATCTATCTTGCAGTAACAATTTTTTAATATAAGAATAATGATGAAAAAAAGTATATGGTTCTAAACGAGTGCTTTATTCAAAGAAAATAAAATCTTTATAAATATATATATATATATATATATAGACACACACATATATGATGAACTTATTATTGATAGTATTGTAAAGTGAACAATTTTTATAGTTTCTCGCATAATTTATGTTGAAAAAAAATCATTAAGATTGGATTCCTTATTTGTACTCTCCCTTCTCATACTAATGACCTATACCAAGTTATTTTTAACGAATAATTTTATAAATAATATTTTTATATCTTTTCTCACGCCAATATACCCAATATCACAATTAATATGGCGAAAATTGACATTAGAATAACAAATTATTAAACCTATTAAGATGTCTTCCTTATTTCCCTACTCCTTTCCCTTTGCTGAGGAATTCTTTCTGGGTGTATCTGTCATTAATAATGATTTATCTAAGTTGTAAGTCTTTCCATATATATATATATATATATATATATATATATATATATATATATATATATATATTAAAAGGACCGAATTAGATGGGCCAATATCTTCAATTCGGCTCGGCCGTCATGGTTAATGGCCGACATTATTTCTACCCACCTGGAAATAAAACATACTTGACCCAAAATGAATCTTTTTTCTTTCTGAGAAGATCTTATATAAAGGGAATTTCTCTTTGCAGCACCTTTTTCTAACTACTTCCCCACATTTATTTTTGTTAATTCTTTTTCCAAAAATACCTTATATAGACTTGGTTGGATTCAACATTCTAGAAATTAAAATTTGAAACTATGCAAATTTTTAACACTTTAAAAAATTAAACGGCTGAAGTTTCTTACTGTTCAGTCTTGTGTCAAAAAAAGAAAGAAAACACGTCTCATCTCAGAGCAACAAGTTGCAAGCAATGCAAAGATGAATGAAGTTTGAAAGAGAGAGAAATAGAGAAGTTCAACACGACTCGTCTATGAAACACTTGTGGAAATAGAGAGAGGAAACTAAGAAAAATAAGTTTATCTTGTCCTGAAATTATTTTTTAGAAATGAGTTTTTTTGTTTGCTGAGTTTTTTTTAGAAATGTGATAAGAAAATTGAAATGCTTTTAAAATTTAATTTCTAGAAATATGTAAAAAAATTATACTTTTAGATATATATTTTTTTAAATACTATATCTAACTACATGTATAAAGACATTATTCAAATAAAGTTTATCAAAAAGAAATCCAGTAGAGGACGGGTGTGCTTAAAAAAAATGCAAAAATAAAAACTCATAAAATGGACATGGTTGCGGAACAAAAACAATGGGGAAGGGGGGGCTTGGTTGTTTATTCCTAAGTATACTTATGGGCCAATCCAAGCATAAAAAACCTGATGTCTGTCGACCCACCTTAATTGGCATAAAAATGATGAACCTTTTTATAATTTGGTACATCATTTTTCTTTTACCCCTTCAAAGTATACACATATATTATATCCACAACAGTATATGATTTTCAAGTAGATGGTTTATTTTTCCTCCTGTAGATATGAAAACCATTAGACTTAAAAAGAGATCGAAATTCACCTCTTGATCAATGCAATGAATTTAGTGTTATGGATTAGAATGACTTCCAAGAATCAATTTTGAAATAATGAAGTTCAATATCATAGCTTCTCTTATTTCCAAAGCCACTAAAAATGCCTGTGGGCGATATAAAAATTAGTTTTCATTTTATATTAAAAAGGTAAAAAGAATTAATATATATATATATATATAATTAAATATCTAAATTCATTTATATTTGTGATTTCTATGAACAATCAAAACTAATGTTATGAAAATCGGTCTGAAGCGACCGGTCGAACCAGGAACCGCATGCAGAGCCGGGCTAGATTAGGTGTAAAATCGGTCATTCAAGTGGTCCAATTTGGCTCGACGAAACCTGACCGATTTTGAAGAACTCCGTGACTCGGCCGATTTTAGGGACCAAGACTGAGTTTGTGCAGAAATAGAAAATGGCTCCAACGATAAAACATCGTTATTTTGAAGTGCCCTAAAATTGATTTCATGAATTGATTCAGGAGTTTCAAACACTCAGTCCCTCCTTCCTCGCGCTTTCCTTCAGGCTGTCGGATTTTGCGGTGCTTCCTCCTTCACGCTCTTATGTGGCTGCCGTCACCGTCACTGTTACCGTCACCATCGCTGGCGAGCAGTCGAGGCTTCACTCGTCCGCACTCGGTTTGGTCTCGTCGTCGCTGTATTTTTTTGTTCAGGTTCTTATAATGGGAAATTCTGCCAACATTAAGGAAACTATGCCAGATTCGATAGCGTCCTGGACTCTATTTAGGTTTGCATGTGTCTTTGTCTGGGAGTATTGTTCTGTCTTATCTTTTATCTGCCCATTTAAATGAATGTCATAATATTGAACAGGTGAGCGTTCATTTGTGTTCCGCGTTACCAATAATGGGTGTTGACTTATTGTTTTCTGACGCTCTAATAGGAGTTTTTTTTTTTTTTTTTTTTGGGATTTTTCCTTCTACAGTGGGAACTTTTGTGCAGTGGTGGACTCTTCTGTCCGTATGATTTTTGTATTTTATTTTAGTTTGTCATAGGTTAATTAAGGACTAATTTGAAATGCTTTTTTTTTTTTTTTTTTTCCTTTCCTGTCCATGGGTTAATAGGCATGGCATTGTGTCATTTGAAACAGAATTTGGATTCGTTCTATATTGCAGGGATTGAATCAGAGGCCAAAAAACAAGGTTCCTGCCATTGGAACCGCATTATTGAATATTGCTGAATTTGTATATTCTAACTTTTGTTATTAATTTTAATATTTTAATTGTTATTTTAGATTTTGAAGTATGAATTAATTTTTTTAATCAAATAATGTTAGTTATATTTATATATTTATATAATAATATATAATTTGAATTTTTAATATAAATTAGATCAGACTAATTACTAACTCACCCGTTAGATCAGTGACTCACTAAACTATAAACTCGATAGGTTAATGAGTAAACCGATTTTATAACATTTATCAAAACCATTGTGTGAATTTCAATCTTGAAATTTGTAATTATTATATCCATTTGACAAAACTGTTAAAATATTTCAATAAAGCAACAAACAATGAAATATAAATACACACATACACTACTAGAAAAACATGATTTAACATCGGTAGCTCAACATCGGTTATCGGTAAAACCGATGTTAACGAAAACGCGGTGGCAAATTTGTAAATAAATGGACTTTGTTAACATCGGTTTTGTTAAAAACACCTCGAAACCGATGTTAACTAGTCCACATTAACATCGGTTTTCATGTTTTTAAAGAAAACCGATGTTAACTAGTCTATGTTAACATCGGTTTTCATGTTTTTAAAC
>PYAF01006234.1:393515-427701 GCA_007407185.1 Glycine tomentella | reverse complement strand
TTTTTAACTTTTTATATTTTCAGATGACGACATCGGTTTTGGTCGGGGAACCGATGTTGTGATATCACGTTAACATCGGTTTTGAAAACCGATGTTAACTTCTACGTATTTAACGTCGGCTGATTCAACATCGGTTCAAAACCGATGTTGAATGTCAAAAATAACCGATGTTAAATCATGTTTTTCTAGTAGTGATAACTGAAGAATTTAATTAGAATGTATTATAAAGTATTTTTATAGTGTTATAAATGATAAGATCATTGTTTTTTTTTTTTGTAATAGTTATTCTAAATATTATATCTAAAATGATTTCTAGTTAATTGATAATATATTTTAATATATACAATTTATGGAAATTAATTTTAATAAAGGAATAGATAGAACTTTATATTTTATATATTTCCTAAACGTAAAAAGTCTAGTTAGAAGTAAACCCTTTTTTTTCCTTTGTGCAACGCGTTCAAGATCATTAGCGAGATCTATCCCACTGTTCTCTTAGCATGATCTGCCTTTGTTTTGTCTATAAGCAATTATCATGCCTTCCACTCAAACAACGAATTTCGAGAATGACTTGAATTTCAGAGAATTTTACGAGTTCTTAGAATCTTTAGATTCATCGTGTGTCGTTTTTAATGCATGAATCTTAATAAATCATCAAGCAAATGGACGGTAGCTTTCTCTTTTCAATAAGATTCCAAGGTTGAAATTTTGATAATTGAAAGATAAAGGATTTTTTTTATTTAATTCACCTTCAGACGTAACATAGCACGTTTTTATATGAAGAAAATATGTGTTTGTTTGCACGTGTGTATCTCGACTCCGATTGATATGTGTGTGTTAAATTAAATTATCTTAAGAATAGTTCTTTGCAAATTTATCCTCGTATACTGTACACACATTTGAATCGTGCATTTATAACTTTAGATAGTCATCGTGTGCTATATGTTTTCTTGTAGTAAGGTTAGGATCATTGTTTTTCATGTTTTGATGCTTGGTGATTTGTTATGATTTTGTCTTGAAAAAGCGGTTTGATTAGTTAAAATTTAACAAAAGAGATTATTTATATAAATTTTTCTTGACTCTTAATTTTTTTTTATTTTTTATTGTAAGAATTTGTAATTTGGTATGAATATAGATTGATTTGCCAAAAAGCAGAGGTACAAACTTATACTATTCTGATACCAGAGATCCTAATATAATTCCTATAAGTAAAGTGAATCATTTACAAATCAAGAAATACAACGAATCATATATTCACAACTCCATAAGATTAACGGCCTATTCTAAGCTTGATTTCCTTCAACATTTATTTCTTTGCTATTTATTAATTTTTATATATTTTGAATTAAAATGTAATTATTGACTATATATATAATTTATTTAAAATATATGAGTAAATAAAAATTGTAAAGTATTTATTTTAATGATAAAAAATGAAAATGTAAAGAAAGGTGTGTCCTCAAAGTGGATGAGACAAGGAATTAGAATTTTAAATTAGTCTCTTTCAAACTCAAACTTAATCTTGTTTGATCTTTTGTGATGCCATGAATGGGAAGAGCAAAATATGCTTTGACTTGACTTATGTTTTGAAGTCCGAGCATATCTTAATAAATATTAGGATATATTTAGAAAGATATTTTAGTTAATTTTTAGTTTTTTTATTAATTGAAAAATTTGTTTAATTATTTGTTAAACAATATTTTAACAGTTTTTTTAATGCTATTTCAAATAGTATTTTTAAAAAACTAATTTTTAATTTTTAATTTTTTTCTTTTATCTCCAATATATTTATTTATTTATTATTATCTTTTTAAGTAAATTATGATTTATTATTTTTTTCATTTTATATTTTTTACTATTAACTAATTTTACAAAATACTTATAATTTTATAATATAAAATTAATTTTTTAATTACTAAATAACTTCTTATGAACATAACCTAAGTCTTTTTAATCAAGTATTAGCTTAGAGAAAAAAATATCATACAAATTAGACATTCGTGAAGCTCAGACCTTATTTTAGAAATTGAAATTAAATTAGAACTTTACCGAACAGAGGAACCAAATATTGAATATGGCGAGAGGTGGGTTTAGAGAATAGGTGAATAAGATCGATGGAAAGGAGAGGGACATCTCGGGGGTAAAGAGAAGAATCGGAATCTGCGGAAGTCTGTCTTAAAATAGAGGGAGAGGGAGCTCAAGAGCTCTTCCCTTTGCGCCAACCATTGTTCCAAAGATCGGAGAATCTAGGGAACCTTGTCAGGAAGAAAGTGAAGCAGGTTTCTTTGGTCAAGGCCCTGAAAAGCAAATATTTTAGATCATAAGGCAGAGGTAGATAAAATATATGTCTTCAACTTTAAATTTTGAATCTTTTAACTTTATTCGATCGTGGCCTAATATGCTTGATTTGATTTTGCTTTTTAAAAATTTTAAAACTAAAAATCAATCCATATGAGAACTAAATTTCTTAGTTTACACGTCAAAATTTGCAAAAATAGGTGTCAATATTTTTATTTCAAAAATATGGTGTATTGAGTAAAAGTTTTGTGAATAATTCAACATTTGACAATGCATCTTATATTCAAAATCAAAGTTTATTTAATAATGTGTATAATAATGATTACGTTCCTGAAATCATTAGTCATGAAAGTTTTGGTAACATAATTTTTTTTTCAGGATGTTTTGGAAACATAATTAAATATCATCTCTTTTAAATATTCTATAAAGCAAATAGTTCCTATGAATAGTTTTGGAAACATAATTATACTAGATAAGAGTTCGATAAAATTTTAAATAGATCTGATTCCCTATAAAGCAAATAGTTCCTATAAGAAGGTAAAATAAACAACTCAATTGTTGATAAAAAAAAATAATAGTGGATAATATTCATACATAATAAATTATGAATATGTCAAATATTAACCATATCAATGATTAAAATGACTTATTTTATATTTACTCCTTTTCGGAAAAAAAGGTAAATCTTATTTTTATGTTAGATTTTTTTCTTTTGGAGTTCTAATGTACTAGATTGAGCTTCGTGAAATGGAAAGTAATATAAATATTTTAATTATTTTATAGCCAACTCCAAAATCATCATATTAATTATTCAGAAACATGTGCCTAATACTTAATTTTGATATTCAAGAAATATAACTCGATTGTATCAAGAAGACAAGAACAGGTATTAATCACTTTTCATTGGGTCCATTGGATGTCAGTATTCTAATTATAAAACCAACTTGACGTGGATTTTCTTGAGTTGTTGTTAAAGGAAAGATTTAATTAAGTACTACATATGGTGGCATATGCTCTGCTCCACTTCTTTAATTTAGAATCAATTCGTGTCCAATAAAAAGTTTCCTTTAATATCAACCATTTCATTATATAAAAGTATCTTTATTGTGATGTAAAATTGTAAATTACACAGGTTCTGTGTTTTAATTTCTCTAAAAACAAAAAAGATCTGTGTTTTAATTGTTTGGTTTAAAAAAATCTTTCGTATGCATTTTATGTTCTTATTCAAAACTCAGGTGTTATCTTACTTCATTTAAAGCTTGATTGATTTAACATATTTAACCAAAAATTCAATTTAGGGTTTTCAAAATGTTTTTTTAGTTAAGTTTTTTTTAATGCTAGTTGACTATAGCTAGATTTTTAGTAAGAGAAATTTTAATAATATTGTCTCTAACAAGGTTGGCTTGAGCTAGTTTTAATATTTATGTAATATATTTTTATGGTTTTAACCATTTCTAATGTAATAGCTACATTAGCTTATAAGCTCATAGATTTGTTTAGCAATGGAGTTGCTAGGTCATAAACTAATTGGTCTTTCTATCTAGTGATAGGTCTATTAATTTGTAAGTCTATTGATCTATTTAAAATAGTTTTGTTACACTATTTAAAACCTTCATATGAAAGAAACAAGCTAACAAATAAAACTTGGATAGCTAGTTACAAAAATGTAAGGTCAAACTTAAGTAAGGCCTAGCTAATTTGGCTAGTTTGCCTATTTTCATCCTTAATAAGGATTTGGGTTAAATATTTATTAGAATAGACTTATTAATTGTTCTCTTTTGATGTTCATAAGATTTTATTAAATTGATTAGTACTTTTGAGTTATGCGAAAGATAAAAAATTATTACCTATTTTATTGATTGACAAATATTAAGATTCCTATTCTGTAATTAATCTTTTGTTTATAATATCTTATAATTCGTTATAAATTTAAATATAAAACACATTCTTTGGTTGTAATTCTTCAGTTTTTATTAAATCAAGCATGTCCTTAGACTACATTTGGATTTGATGATGAATGAAATGAAGTAGAAAGAAATGAAATAGAATTAGATAAACTTACCTTTTTCTCAACTCATAATTTATAAACAAATTCAACTCGGTTAAGTTAACTCACTTTAACACCTTTGCTAACCTCTCAATCTTGGTCATAGATGTAGTAATCTCATTCATATATATGAGATTACGATTGCACATCAAGAGACATATTTTCTAATTTCATTAGGAATTTCTTGACATGTAATTATTAATTTTATTATAATTGGCAAGGCACTCTATATCGAGGCAAGATCTATTACCTATTCGTTGCATGGACTCGACAATATTCAAAATGCTATTAGGACTTGGCAGACATTTTCATGAAGCCAATTACAATAGAAAGATTTCATGGTGATGTAATCCAACATTAGCCTTTGTGCAACGGCCGCCCCCAATTTGAAAGAGGAGATAAATACAAAAGAAAAACTGAGTACCTTAGTTTATGTGATATTTGGTCTTATTTATCTAATAATCATGTTTTCTCCTATTTTTAATATCATATTCAGTGAACATTTTGTTTATATAATAAATTAATAATGAACATCTTGAGCTGCTCTTACCAATTCAACTAACTTTAATTATTCAAAAACGTCTTCATTATTAAGCTTGGATGAACACGAAGCAAAAATGAACCCCACATAAAGTTAAATATCTTCCACGTCAATCTCATCATATTAAATGGACAAAAAGGAGAGAAAAAAATGAAGCTCCCCAATTTTCTCCGAAGCACGCAATCTTTTGCATCAGCCTAAGATTTGCCCTTGCTTGACGATGGCATTTTCTTTTTCATTTTTTTAACTAACAACAATGGCATTTACTCATCTATAATCCTGGAAGAATAATTAATTTACTAAGCAAATCTAGGGAACTTTTGTATGAATTATACTGAACATTGATGAGGATCGGTTTCCTTTCCACTCTTCTACCGATGGCTACAGGCTATCTACTTGCCACTCTCTACTCCTTCGTCGCATATCTGTTCATTCTATATACGGGTATGACTCTTTGAATTTAATATAAAAATATGAGTATAATTTTGCAATATTCTAGGCATTATATTTTCTCTTGGCGACCTAGCACAACTCATACCGAAATGCGTTACTGTATTCTACAGATGGAACATAGTGATGGGGAAATGATACAGGTAGATTTTTACTCGATTGTTTCACTTGAAAAGTTAAGAATTTAATTTCATGATGATAGAAAGCTAAGAAGGGCTTAAATTAAGGAGAAATGTCACCATCACATTTTGTAATATACATTGAAATTTATTAAAAAAACATAAAATTTAGCGAGTCACGCTTTTTATTATGTTTCATTCGTGATTTTATAATTATTAATAAATTTCAATTAATAATAAAAAGTAGTATATAAGAATAAGTTAAAGAATTTGTTGATAATACGATTCTAAATTGAAACTTTCAAGTTTGGCAAAACTCATGATGGAACCAAAAGTGTATATAAGAAATTTTGGAAAAAATATTATAAGGGAGAACAAACATGAACTCATCATTTGCTGAGTTGTTATTCCACCCATTAATACCAACTTCACAATTCCCATCGTAGACGTTAAGATGTAGCGGTTCCTTTGTTCAGTTTCTTCCGTCTCTAAATGAACTTTGTATCATGCATCCTGCGCCTGTTTTGTCAAAGCCGGAGATGGATACCTTTTAAGCTTGAACGTTTTCTATAATTGTGGCCATGCACTATGTTAGCACTGCAAAGCATTGAACACATTTGCCTTTGCTAAGACATCAAAAAGAGAAAGTGGATTTCACAGCTGATTCCCAATATGATGAGGAAAGGAACTAATCACTTTTGTTAACAAATCCGTAAGATTATACTATTATTCATGGCAGTTAAGGACACCCACATGGGGAAAACTGTAAGGAGCATTAATTAACAGTAATGGCAATTTCATCTTCCTTTTTTGACGTAAGCAAGTTTGTAATGAAATTATTTCTTTATTTAAGTGGAGAGTTCCATAATTACAACCCATACAACTATACAACTGAATTGGAACAATAAATTGTTTTATAGCATTCATGCAACGTTAAAGGTTTTAGTATATTTATAATAATTAGTAAACTTTACTTGAAACTAGTTTTTTATCCAAATATATATACTTGTATCCCAGGATTCCAAAAATGCCAAAAAGTCCAGCTGTAGCTAATGAAGTACAAACAGCCTAACTGCTATAAACTCCATTTATAACAATTTAAGTTTAACATAGCAGAAATAGTTGGTAAACGCATCAAAAGCAGCTTCAAATTTCATGTTGTTTTTAATGTAGCTTGAGAGAAAGAGTCACCCTTTTGGGTCTCTTTCTAATGGTGGAATGTTGGCTATTCCATGCATTAGCACTGATTCAGATTCCACAAACAGATACATGCCATAGCCTCGTACACAGACAACTTGGGACTAAAAGTAGTATTTGATGCACTGTTTTTTACCCTTAATACTACCATTCATGATGGAAAACATTTTCATTGTCAAAGTTGGTAGTAGGGTCAGAACACTAGTTAGCAGCATACCTGAATAGGAAACTGGCTTACCAGATGGGAAAAATAAGCCAGAGATCTAATAGGGAGACCAAGTCAAAAACTTGAAAATGTAGCAAAGAAGTAACGCCCAAAAAGAACTATTATCAACATAAAAACAGAGAAGGAAGACGTATTTTCTATTTTCTGTTGGAATATAACATCAACTCAAACCAGCATGGAAATGTTGGTTCCCCAATGACAATCAAGCTATCAACTCAATCACACAAAAAATGATACTTTTCCGACATGATAGATCCAGACTGAGACAGCCAATAAGCCAAAACACCTAAAGAACACAATCAACAAACATTCAAAAATTGTTCTCTTTTTATGGTTGTGTAACCATAGGTGCATCGTGCATGCTCCAACCAAAAATAACCCAGAAATTTTTAAAAGAATAATTTATTTGAATAACTACTAAAAGAAAACAAGGATTGCAGCAGCTGCAGAAGCAAAAATGGTTGGATTAGCATTACGCATAACTGGAATGGAAGTAATCACTGGGACTGATAAGCTGAAGCATAATATTACTGAGAACTTGCATGATCACATTTATGATTTATTATAATATATACACAACCTAAACAGATAAAATTACCCCTATTTCCACTCCACCCACAGATTTGATGAAAACTCTCCCTAGCTAGTTCTACTACTCCATGGAGCTTCCCAACTTGATTACCTCAAAATTCAATACTAAGCTACCCAATAAAGAAAAAGAAAAGCTTACAATTTTACAGAAACAGCTACCGGGAAGGCTTAAAATATCCCAGAGCAGCACAACTTAGAAAGAGCTAGCTAGCTAATAACATGACACAAACACACACTTATAATCTCGACGCTGCCGCAAAGTGCAAAGTGCAAAGTGCCAACATCATCGTACATCCCCAACCTTAGCCGACAGCGCCGCACGAAGCTGCTCCTGCGTGTAAAATCTACTTCCCATCTTCACCGTTGCTTGTTGGATCATCAAATCGTTGTTGACCAACGTTACGCTGGCGTAGTGCACATCCAAGTCCAACTCCATCAATGCCGTCATCAACGTCGCCGCGGGGTGGTTCTTCTTGCTGCATGTGATCGTTATCATCGCGTCCCTCCCAATTATCTTCACTTCCATCTGAACCAAGTCAATTAACGCCGCCTGATTCGACGACAACTTGTTGTTATTGTTATTATTACCCGCGTCATTAGAAGAAACGTTCTCGGTTGTTTTCTCGAGTACCTTCTTCACTCCTTCCAGCTGCTTATGCAATAAATCTTTATCTGATTCGAGGGTCTGAAGCTTGGACTTCAGCTCCGTGATGTAAGATATCGCGTCGCCGAGAAGCGACGCTTTGTCCATCTTTGACACGTTGGGAACCACAGCACGAAGCGCGTAGAATCTCTGGTTCAGCTTCTCCCTCCTCTGTCTCTCTGCTTCAACATGATTTAGTGGTTCCTCTCTTCCGTTCGCCGGCTTCCGCCCTCTCTTACGCGGCCGCTTCTCCGGCTCCACCACCGGGTCCTTCACCACCGAAGCCTCCAGATCCGAGTGATCGGAATCGCCGCCTCCGCCGGAATTCAAATTCGTGGCCGGAATAATCACGCCGGAGGTGAAAGAAAGCATTCCATCTTCGTTGCTGCCACGCGAATTCGGTGACCTTTTCTTCCCGTTGTTGCTCATGTTATTGTTGTTGTTTTCATCCGCAGCAGCAACAAACTGTGACTGGCCGGAGAAAAAATGGGAATTGGAATTGGAATTGGTATTGGTATTAGTATTCCCATTGACGCCGCCGTAGGAGATTCTCCTGCTCTCGCCGAAGCTGAGAATCTCGCCGGATTCCGGCTTCAGAGAATGGTGATTCTGATTGTTCCCACTCTTGGGGTCGAACCCGTACTCAGAGAAGTTCAATTCTCTGGAGAACACGCTCTGGTTCTGCGGAATCGCGTGAATAGAACTAGGGGTTTCAGTTAAAGTACTCGAACCAGGGGTTTGAATAGAACTCTCTAAATGCATCGTCTTTGAAATCGAAATCCCCTGAGTCTGTGCAGGAACCGAGACCGAAGGGGTAGCAGCAGCAGTGTTAACGGAATCCCTAACTTCGGGATCGCTGAGCCAGAACGAGGAAGGGTCGTT
The DNA here is from genome assembly GCA_007407185.1 of Glycine tomentella. Lineage (NCBI taxonomy): Eukaryota > Viridiplantae > Streptophyta > Magnoliopsida > Fabales > Fabaceae > Glycine > Glycine tomentella. Next base: position 418,707 of record PYAF01006234.1, on the reverse strand, counting down.
TTCGCCTTGATCGGCGCTAGTGGCGGGCCAAGAAGAACCCATGTCGAAGTTGTTGTTGCTTAAATTGAAGAGAACCTTCACCTTGTTCATCAGATCCGGGTTCTGGAAAATTAACTCGGTGGACCCCAGCTCAACGACGCCGTTCGCCGACGGTATGCAAACTAAGGTTTGCAAGCCGAACATGTGTCCCTGCCTCGCCCTCTCGCAGGGCGAGGCAGAGAGACGGTTGCCGCCGGTGACCCACACCGGGATCGAGTTGAAGAAGGCCTGTCCGGGCAGTCCTCCGCCGTTGACAAAGGATTGTGTCATGGAGACGAGGAAGAACCACTCGGTGTCGGTGACTTCCTCGTCGACGTCGTCGGAGGCGGCGGAGGAGGAGCCGGAGATGAGGGAGTTAAGCTCCCGGAGAACCTTTCTGCGGTGGTCCTGCTCGGCGGCGGAGGTGACTTTGGCCTTGGCCTTTGCCTTGGCTTTGTCGTCGTCGCCTTTGTAGTAACCGTCGCCCCAACCGAGGAGAGTGGAGCCGGAATAGTCGTAAGAGGACTGCCAGAAGATGGCGTAGGTCCAGGTCTCTCTGGCGCCCTCGATTAAGGCCTGGAGGCGGTGCTGGAGCGAGTCCTGATTGAAGGCCGCCGTGGATTGCGGCGGCGCCTGCGGGGGCCAGATGGAGGAGAGATCGGAGGACGACATGAAGGCCTCCATAACCGAGGAGTTCTCGTCCGTCCACGGATTCATTCGCTGACTGAGTTGATGATTAGGGTTAACAAGGAGGGAAGTTAGTTACAGAAAGAAAGCACTCACTGGGATTGAGATTGGGATGGAGATTTTGGATTGGGAGTGGAGAGAGAGCCAAAGAGAAAAGGGGATAAAAATAAAACAGAAAGCTAGCTAACAACAGAAGGTGCATTCTAGTTTGGGATTTATTTGGAGTGCATTTAGGGTAAATTTTAATTTTAGGTCTGTACTCTGGAGAGAGAGAGAGAGAGAGAGAGAGAGAGAGAGTGAGAGTGAGTGCGAGCCTTCCGCGAAGACCCAAATACCCACGCCGACTTTTTCGCCAAATGTTAAAACACCGCGTTCTAATTCTAACCATTTTCTATTTTTTTTGGAAGATACACGGAATTGTAAGGTGTAACACTGTAACTGTTGAGTTTATTTAGTTAGGAACTGAATCTGCTTTCTTTCTCTTTCTAATTTTATTTCCTGGCATAAATAACTTTGGGAGCAGAGATAGGAATTTCTTCTTTGGTAAAAAAAAAAAAAAGCTATCGTTTAAAAAAGATGGTTTTTATCAAGTCAGCAATATTTATAAGATAAAAAAATACATTATAAGATTCAAATTAAGATTTTATTTTTAAAAAATGAACATGTATCAATGTATCATTTAAACTAACTACTTAATAATGTTTTTTACGGTTTAACTATTTATTAAAATGTTGCGAGTGACAGTAAAAGAAGATATCATTAACTAGTAGAATAATAGTATAACTATTTATTAATGTTCTGAGGGACAATAAAAGAATTTTTTTTTCTGAATAAAGAAAAAGATGTCATTAAATAGTAGTAGTATAATCTTATAACTATTTATTAATATTTTTTGTAAAGAAACTATTTATTAATGTTAGGAGTGACAGAAGTTGTCAATTTTCAAATATTAACTTATATATTAATTTATTATTCAAATAAATTTTATCTAAAAAAATATTGCAAGAATACTTATTTTACTCTTAAAAAAACAATACTTATTTTAAATATTTAATACATCTTGTTTAATATTTTTAATAATTAAAATTTTAAATATTTTAAAAATACTACAATGAACATTCTATATCAAATATTTTCTCCTATTTTTTTATAATTACAATTCCAAAGTCATTCTACAACATTAGCAATTTAAACATATAATATCTACTAAAATTGATAAACAAAATCTAAAACATTTGATAAATAATTGTGTTTCTTAAATGTATATTGTTAAGAATTTAATTCTCCGTTATGTAAATGGAAAAAAAAATTGGGAAGCTAGGAATGAAATCTACTTCACTAATCTCTATAAATAAATAAAAATGGTGTCCAATATTAGTTAAGAAATATCCTTAGTATAAAAAAATATAATGATGACAAATTTAAATAATTTGCATGGAATTTTATATTGGGTCGGGAACTGGGACCTTCATTCAATTCACTCCGTTTTCACATAATTTTGTGGACGACAGAAAAATCTGCACTCCACCTGTAAATTGTCTTTCTCTGGTGTGGCGTGGGATAATAATGGTAGCCCACAAAAAATTTAAGGTTAGAATATATTTTTTGTATTCTTATTTTCTTTAATTTATATTTTTAGTTTTTTATTTTTAATTAAAATTAAGGTATTTCATTTTTCATGTTGATTGTATTTTGTAAATGTTGAATGAAAATTGTTTGTTTATTAATGACAATTTTTAAAAAAATTATTTAATTGTTAATAAGTTTAATTATTAAAATAATTAAAATAATATAATCAATAAATTTGAAATTAATTAAGGAGATTATAAGTACAAATTTTTTAAATTGTTAATTTTTTAAAATTAAAATTTAAAATGTCTTAATTAAAAAATAAATAAATAAAATAAAATATTTAAAATAAATAAGAAAACAAAAATTACATTTTCAGAAAAAATAAAAATAAAAAACGGATGCGCCTTTAAGTGTTGTTCTGTTCCTACAAATCAGGACCACTACCGACTTTTTATTTTATAACGCCAAAAATCATTAACTACGTTGTACTATTGTACTAGTATTGTTGTTACAATATACAACAACAACAGGAAGAAGAAAAATGGAAAAGATTAACTTAAGCAATATTAACCATATATAAGAAGAAAAAATAAAATATAAAAAATTTATGCATGAAAATCACGATAAAACAATGTTAAATTTAAATTTGATATGTTATGTTAAAATATCGTATTTTTTTCCCTTGATAAAAGACAAAGACTATTATAAAAATTCAACATTAAATGAACATTTCATAATAAAATAAGAAAAAATTGCTTATAATAAGCACTAAATAAGTGGGGGTCTGTTTAATATTTATAATGAGAGTGATAGATAGACCACACAAAAAAGGAGAGTGATAGATATTATTCTCAATGAAAGGATTCATCTCCAAATCACGTTATTTTTCAAGGGAAAAAAATCATAAAAGTCTTCTTGTTATAAAATAAGTATTCAGATTATATAAGCAATTTTTTTTTTATAATTTTATGGACATTGCTACTTATATCGTTTGTGCATCTAAAAGTTCGATACTTAATGGGTTGTCAACTATTTGATGGACATCACATCATCAAGATTGATTCCGGCCAACAAATAATAGTAAATCGGGTGTACTAAAACAATTGATCCTTTTACATTGGACCTCACACTTTTGACTTAATCATATTTCATAAATAAGAGTGTTTTATCATTTTAAATTTACAACATTTTAGATTTTTGTTAATGGGTCTAGAACTTTTAGCTTTGTGACCTTTGAGATCCTGATGTAAACATTTTGTTAATCATATAATGTTGAATAAATTTATCATTCCCATTTAAAATCAAATGTATTTTTTTAAAATAAAATAAAATGCAGTTAATAAGATAATCTCACATGCACGATATAAAAAATAATTTACAACTATTTAGAACAATAGTTAAAATTAAATTATTTCAATAATTAATTATATGTATAATTAATTATTATAAAAAATTAGAATTAAGTTTTTGTTTATCTTTAATTGTCTATTTGTTTTCATCTATTCTATATGATATTTGGTCAATCCAATGGATGTAATAGAATTAGTCTAATTGTTGATCCAAAGTTGGATATCTATGTGTCTCACAAATGAGCCAGAAGTCTTAATTACTGTAGTTAAAAACAACATACTTAGTCATAATTAAGTTTCAATAGATTTCTTAAAATTTTCAATAGTTAAAATAATTTTTTGTTATCATTTAAATTATTTATTGTAAATATAAATATAGTTTACACGTTCAAACTATTTATTTATTATGAATGTTAGTTATAATTCAATATAATTTACACATTAAAACTTAATTGAGTATTACAATGCATTTTTTTTTACTTCAAGTAGTAATTTTATAGCTCCAAATTTTAGCTTATGAATTAGTAGCTATTTTACATATTCATGGATTGAAGTGAGACTTGCATATATATATATATATATATATATATATATATATATATATATTTAGTTAAGTTTTGATATTAGTTCAATCAGACAGAATCTTCCGAAACAAGCAAACCTACTCTAATATGTAAAACTTGTATGTAGCCATTTACAAATTTCTGAAGTTTGCATTATATATGTTTTAACCAACTCTACATATAAGATTGTCGTACAGTCGCACTACAAAAAAATGATCATTTTGTGGCTCTTTTTTTGTGACGGCCTCACTAAACCTCCAAAAATATTATATTTTTTATAAAAAAAAAAACTGACACCCCACCAAGTACGTGTGTCACTTACCAATTACAAATTTTAAAATTTTAAATATAATTTTCTAATTATATTTCAACAGACTACTAGATATATATATATATATATATATATTTTAAAATTGCAACTCAAAACTCCAGCACTTAGGGTTCGAAAGAGTTTTCTCAATCTTCAATCTCCTGTGATTTAGGGTTCATCAACATTGCTTCTGCAGAAAGAATTCTACAGTGCCCTTCGATAAGGTAACGGTGTCTCATGTCTTGTGAGCTTCACTTTCGTTTCTCTTTTCCTTCATTTTGTTTCACTCCATAATCGTTCGTGCGTGTGTTTTTGCTTTTGTGTATGCTTTTGCTTGATTTAGTGTAATTTACGAGATGGTAGAGCGAGCCAGGCGTAGTATTTGAGCGCAGAATGATGGGTAAAGGGAGGGAAGGTAATTTTGAGTGCGGGTTCATAGTTGATTCAGGTTAGTGGTTTGAGATGGGTTGGTTTGGGTGGTACGTGGTGGTTCGCAGTTGTGGTTTAAGTGGTTCAAATGTATTTTCAATGTTAAGTTGTGATTTAAGTTGTGGTTATTGTGTTGAGGCAAGTGGTTATATAGGCTTTCAAGTTTCAATATTTACGGCTTTTTTTGGAATGGCAGAATGAATGAATATTGTTGATGGAATGAGTTGATTACTAACTATTTTATACAAGAGAAACTAACGGTGATGTATATTGGGAATGTATATAATAAAGCCAATAAGTAGTACAGTAGAATTGAAACTAGCTAAGTGACTTCTATAGTTATATTAAGTGATTACCAGAGGAAGCTCAAAAGCTGAGAGTTTCTACTGAGAATTTATAGCATAAATCAATTAATTGAAGGCGTGTATGTAATTGCATAATATGGTACTTGCTTATGTACACTTAGCCATACACCTGATGGTGAACCTTAATTACCTACAATCTTAGTTTTTTTGCTTTTGTGAAATATAGAAAAAAATGTTATTGATTGTAGAGGCAACTTTATGATAATTACTGAACTTCTGGTTATAGGTTGAGGCAAATTGAGTTTGCTTTTTGATAATTTCGGTAACAAATGTTGTTGAACAATAAATACTTTTATGAGATTCTTCTATTCGGATGTTGGATCGTTGATGACCTGTTCAATTTGATTATTAGTTCCTTTGGAAAGAATTTACCCATTTATTTTGGTCAGAAACAAGATGCAACAAACTTGTCATCTTTATATTCACATGATTTTTAAGATGTTTTAATGTTATACGTTCTTGCACATGACATTATAAACTATTGATTTTGAAATGTTTGTCATACGTACTATGATTTTTCTATCCTATGAAAGAAGTACATAGATTTTAATTATAAATAAATTTTGTAATTTTTGGTTTTTAAAATATACAAATATTGATTTATAAGAAAGGCGATCGAATAGGAAGTGGGAGAAGAATTACCATGACAACAGAGCTAGTGACATTGAACCATGAGTTGGCCAGAGTAGAGCCAGCAAGTTGAAGCTCACCAAGGTGACTAACAAGCATGACACTATCAGGAAAAAGTGAAAAACTCTATCTTATAGTGTATATCAGGAAAACTCTATTTTTTGTTTAGAGGAGAAAGTAGTATATCTTATAGTGTACTTTTTTGTTGGTGTGAGCTATGTTTGATTTCAGGAAAAACTCTATCAGTGGGTCTGGAGGCAACAAGAGAGTGGATCAAGAGTTGCAACTGTTGATATAATCAACTACATTCAGGTTAGTTTCATGCTTTGGTTATTCTCTGTTTTTTTATATCATTGTGTGGTGAACATTGCAACAAAATTAGAGGGAGAGAAAGAGAGGGTGAGGACTTATAGCTGTGGAAGTTAGTGACAAGAAGGTGTACATATGTGTTTCTTTGAGATGATTGTCATTTTCTGTAGGACTTTATATTTTCATGTTTCTTTGAGAAAGAGAGTAATAGTGGTTACTCCATGTTTAGTGATTCTGTTATTTCAAAAAGAAAGAGAATTACGTGCTTTTATATTTTCATAAAAGAAATTATAAAGATGTCTTTATCCTGGTAATATATACAAGCATAAAACTTAGAAGCTTGGAAACACTCTCCTCCTTACATTTCAAGTGTTTCCCCTGATATGACTTGGGACAGAATAATAAGTGAACACAAGTATGCAAATCTTAAATCTTATTTTAATCAATCTTGTCTCTAGTTTATTTTAATTTTATCGTTATAAATGTATTCAACCTTTTGTTTTAGTGAAGAATGAATTTAACTTATACTCTAAAACTTTTTTTTCCTTTTACTTTTTATATACTATGACGTTGATATATTAAAATTCATTTTTGGTTATGATAATAAATTATGATGGGGTATTATGATAAGTTTCCAACATATCATTTGAATTATTTAAAATATTACAATTTTAAAACTCAAGTTGGAAAACAAACATTAAATAATTTGATATAAGTTGTCATGTTTGACAATCTTGGATCTGCCTTCTTCAAATTATACATGCTATGCTATGTATTTATAATATTTTTTTTGTTATTTTGAGTAGGTTTATCACTGTAAATTTGGAAGACATACGCAAGGATGTTCAATGCCCAATCTGCTTAGGTATGTGTGTGTTGTTTTCAAAAAAAAAAGGTCTAAATTATATATAGTATTTTTAAATTTTAAAATAATGTTAGAAGCATAGAATATATTCTTAAAATATATTGAATATTCTTTGCAGAAAATTATTGTACCACCTTCTCCCGTTGACTTGCAGAAAATTATTGCAGAAAATATATAGAATATATAGAATATATTCTTAAATTATATATAGTTACTTTGGAACAAAAATTGACTTGACTCTCCCGTTGTGAATCTGATTGGTGTTCCCTACCAATTGCACCACCTTCTCATGGCCAAAGTGAAGGACTTGATTCTCCGCCTTACATTTATAAAGTATTTTTATGTATTTAATTTACTTTAAATCTTAAAATGTCGATTCTATTATACAATTTTTTTACCAACAGGGATTAAATAGTACACTTGGTCAAGTCTTTCATTCACACCTGTGACTTGAGTTTGATTTTTCGATTTTCATAGATTCTCCTAATCCAAGTTTTTGTAAAAGAATTTAATATTAGTACTTTTCCAGAGTAAGAGGAAATTTTCATAGTGTAGGAAGTAGAGACGCATAACGAGGGGCCCAGTGGAGGCGCCAATGGTGAGTAAAAGAGAGTTTGTCATGAGAAGAAGACATTTCATGGTTCTGTCATCTTTGCCTTCTTCGCTTCTTCCTTCAGCCATGCCTTCCGAAATCTGATTATTCTCCTCTGCTGTTAATTTGGTGCCAATAATGGACCTTCTAACTTGCTTCCTGTTCCAACCTTTAAAGGCACATCACTTTTTTTTTTTGTAACATATAATTTCTTCAAATTAATAACTACACTCAAATTGAATATCATCTTTCCATTTTATAATTTCTTTTATTATTTAAGTTTCTATCTGTAATTTTTTTCTTTTGTTCTTTTTTAACTTTCTTTTTTATGTATAGTTCTTTTTGGATATAAAGTTAGTTTTGATTACATTTGTAATGATAGAATTGAACATAATATACAACATAGGGAAAAAAATTATTATAATTCCCGCAACATTAGGTTGCATCCAAATCATTGAAAGCCTTCTTCTTCATCTTCTTTTTCATTTTTTAGAAAAAAAAAAACCATTATCAATTAATTGTTTTTCACGTGTCACATTTATAGTCAAATTCTTCCAATAACTTTTTATGTATGCAAGTAATAATATCAATCATTTTATATCAAATTATTTTTCTTTATCTCATTTACATGCTATAAGTTTTTGTTAGATTTTTTTTTTTTATCTTTATGCTCTTAGGGAAAGGAAACTATGGAAATATATAATTTTTATATCCAATTTTCTTATTGATAAGCCCTCAGCATGTCATTGAAGGTTACTTTTCCATTGCAATCGGAATCATAGACCTTGAAAATGACTAGAAAAAGAAGTGAAATGATGATTTGGTTTGGCTGTGTTTGAATGGCTGTGCTTAAATCTTTTCTATTTTTTTTTGGCAGTATAATTATTGCAGTGTCATGTTAGCTGCTGCTCTTTCAAATGATTTGGTCATACTAAGTTGCAACTGTAAAGCCAAAAATTTCAAGTAAGTCCGCACTTTGATGAAGATTTTTGGAGAGAGGTCATAGATTTAGATTGATGAAGATACACTTTGACGGCACAATTGAAGAAAAGATTGCACCAAAATTTTTATTCGGGTTAGACATTTTGAAGCAATTTGATGATATGAATGTAACCGCTGAAAGGATATTTTTTGGGCAATTTTTTAAATGGGTTGAAATTTATTAAGGATTAGGAAACTAAGTGAGTTACTAATTTTATTTAATAAATTACATTTATTTGATTTTCTATACATTTATACATACATAAATAAAGGAACTAATGATTAGTTAAAGTGGTAGGATTTAGACTCATTCAACATGTGATTAGGGGATTGTTAGACTTGATTAATTTGGATAAATTATTATTGAGAGAGAATAATTTACTTATGATGTCGGCAAATTCTTTGTTTATATTTAATATTACAATATTTAATAAATTTATTATTAAAAAAAGGCTCATAAATTCTAAAACAACAATTGTTTTAGGAAAAAAAACATAAAATATAATAAAAAAAACCATTAAAAATTTATTTGACTGTGAAAAATAAAAATAGTATCAAACTCAAAAGATTGGAATGGATATGTAGAATGAGGCAGCGAAGTGAGAAGAAAGAATAGTAAGAGTAACACCATTTTGAAAAAAACTTATTGTCAACCTCTTTCAGATATGAATATACCTGATTCAGAAGGGAAGAACTTGCAACAGTATCTCAATTTCAATTCAAACATGGGTTTGATTCACACTCCATGTTCTGAGAAATATTTACCATCCGAAAAAAGGAAAAAACGGAGTCCTTGTCTAAAAAAATGCCTTGAGAAAGGGCCGGTGGTGATTTTTGACAGATTTGAATTTTTTTATATAATTTTTTTTTTGTAAAAAAAGCGCACTTTGTGGCGGTTTTTAAACCGTCAGAAATAGAAAATGTAAAAAAATAAAAAAAAGTGAAAATAAATTTTGTGGCGGCTAAAAAGCGGTCACAATTTTTCTGGCAGATTTACCAACGTTCCTGTAAAAATCGCCACAAATTTTTCTGACATCGTTATTACTGACAATCAACTTTGACCGTCAGAAAGTAATTTTGTGGCGATTTTTAGCTGCCAGAAATGGAATTTTTAGCCGCCACAAAAATATCAATTTTTTTAGTGTCGTACTACTAAATGATTATTAGAATTATTGTGAATGAAAAGAAAACATAATTAAGTAAAGAGTCCAGTTAGAAAGTTATTAGTCAGGTTTTTTAAACGAAAATTAAATATTGATAAAATTAGTGGATACTTTATACAAATAATTAACATGATGATCTAAAAAAATTATTATTAGAATATAAATTCATAAAATATTTATTGTCTAGCATATAAATTTGTAGAATAATAAAATATAGAAAACTATCTTATTTAGTGATAATTTATATTTTTAGCCACCCTAACAAAAATCATCTAGCTCGCCACTGGTAATTATCATTAAAAAAAATTAGTTATATTAAATCTGTATTTTTGTATGAAATAATCTATTGACACATTATAACTAAAATAAAGCACGTATGTATTTTTTCTTATGAAACAATGAAAAATGTGTTTTACTATTTGAATGAAACAAAAAGAGATAAAAAGAAAATAATTTTGTTTCTTCTTATTTGATTATGAAAAAATGAATATATATATATATATAACATAATTTTATATTATTTTAGTATAATAGTAAAAGATATTATGAACCTCACTTATTTTTCAATATTATTTTTTCTTTTCTACCTGGATCGTTTTCACTTCAAGCACATCAAGATAAGAAAGATTTTGTTGACGTCCCATGGAGAAGGTCGATCTGATTTATTGCGTGATTACGAACCCTTTTTTCATTTGACGTGGCCTATTTTGTCTTAAAATATTGTCAACCATTTCAAATTTCATTATTGTGTCACGTTTTACTTGATGCGTGTATTGTATATAAATATAAACTGTTCAATCTTTTTGTTCTCCTCTTCCACGTGTATGCCACTTTTCCCTGTGAAAGCCACCCTCACTTTTGTTTCTTACTTGGTATCCATATATTTTATATTCCTCACTAATTCATCTTCGAGTATTCCAATAATCATATGTAATATCGTTCAATTTTACTATTTAAATATTAAAAGTCAAAGTTAAATGCAACATCGTACATAGTTATTCATTTATTATTTTGTTTTTTCAGATACCCAAATCTAAAAAATATACTTCAAATAAACAAAATATTTTTTAATATCCTACTTTCTTATTCACCAGACATTTTCTAAAAACTTGACGTACTATCACTTTTAAAAAAGTATGGTATGGCTAGTAAATAGTGATGGATCAGAAAAAAAATTGTGGAGACAATAAATTGTTTATAATATCCTCTCAAAAAATATATCACAATTTTTTATAAAATAATAATATTATGCTAAAAGAAATTAAAAATACTTGAGTTTTTACAAATTGCTATTACTCTTTATACATTTTTAAACATTAAAAAAGTATTTTATGATTTTTATGTCGATATTATAAAAATAAAATAATAAAATTAATATAAACTTATTCTTTTTTATTTCTTATATTTTTATATTCATTTTTTTTAGAAAAAAAAGCTATCTTATTTGAACAATGTCTATTATTTTATGGGAGAAAAAAAAACTATGACAAATACAAATAAAAAAAATGATGTGGAGGCAATTGTCTCTACACTCTAATAGGTGGATTTATCCGTGCTCATTAGCTAACACGATTCATTTTGGTACAAGCGAACTGGATTCCAAAAAAAATAATTTACTTTTTTTTGGGTTAATTTGACTCTATTCACTCAATTTGTGGATTAAGGCCAGTCACCTTTATATGTGAGTCAAATTGACCAGTATTAATATGTTTTTTATTTTTTAAAGTATATTTTTCTCTTTTATTTTGCTTTTAAACTTTCTTGATAATGATATGAATGAAAAGAGATAAGAGAGAATGAAAAGAGGAAGGAAAAATAAAATTATTTGGTTGAGATAAAAGAAAGTGTAAAAAATATGAAATAGTCGAATTAAAGTAGCTAGATGATAAGAAAGAGAAAATTGAATTATGTAATAAATAATTAAATTAATATCTTTAAAATATTTTTATGTTACTAGTCATTTAGAAATGTTAAAAATAAAAAGATGCTAAAGATGTTATTGACAATCTTAAATTGCAAAAGAAATGCACATTTTTTAGTGATTTTAATAAGCTATCACAAAATGACATTTTGAATCGTGAGAAAACAACAAAAATATCTTTATCATACATTGTTTAACTGTTTAAACCGCTACAAATATAATTGCCATTTTCATCCCATAATTTCAGTTCGTTTTTTTTTTTTCATTTTATGATAAAAGTTAACACTGTGAGATATGCCACATTTTCTTTTCATTTCACACTTATTTAATCACAAACGAACAATCCTACTTTTTCATTTCCTATCTGTTTTATCCATCTCTCTTTCATAATACCATACCAAGTCCTAATTTATTTTTTAAAAAACATATATATGTTGCACTGAACTCGCTGGTAAAAATTGTAGTTTGACCTGATATTTGATAATAAAGAAATAGACCCTTGTCAATAAAATCTTTTAAAATAGACCCTCTCATTTTGAAAATTAATTTATAAAAGAGGCTCAAATGGGTTAATTAGCCCATTTTTGCACTCTTCCATGCAACTTTGAGTTGAAATTAACAATGTCATTATTTCTTTTTGCAGTTATTCATATATTTTTCTGCTACCAAACTATGCAGAACTCCAATATCCATCCGTTTCATTGTTCTTCCACCCTCCCCCCTTACACTTCAATGCAACCATACAAAGGAAAAGTAAAAAAAAAATAAAAAAATAAAAAAATCCTTTCACTCAGAGTCTCAGACATACTTCTATAAGAAAAAGATAAATATTAAGATATTAATTAAGAAATTAAAAAATATAAATATTTTAATTAGAAATAAAATATTCTCCTTTGATTTAAATAATAAATTATTTTTTCTTTTAATTCTTAAATAAATGTCCTTAAGACGTTAATTAATAAGAGCTTAAGAAAAAAATAAATCACCTATTTTATTATTCTCTAATCATTCCACCCTCTTTCTTCCTATCAAAATAAATGCTTAGTGTTCTAGAGTGTCTTAAATATGTTCCATTGTTTTAAAAAAATGATAATTATGATGAACAGTAAATTTTTTTATCTCACCTTCTTTCAAACAAAATAAGGTAAAAAAACCTTATTTATTTAAGGATATGTTTAAATACAAGTTAATTTTTTTTTTAGAATTTTTTATCACAAATATATAATTTTTCTCATAGAGAAATTCACGAAATTTCTTTCAGTTTTGTATCCACATGTTCCAAATAATAAAACATAGTTTCTTATTTCTTATTTTTATTTATTTTGTCCATGCAAGATGATAAAAAAAAATGTGTTGGTTTGAAGAAAAGAAATAATACAAAAAAAAAATAGTATTATTTCATAAGACCTACATCTCTATTTTAATATATAAAAAAATGTTTGATTTCCCTCTCTTAATAAAACACAGCATAACGAAACAGAATCTCAATCCAATGCGATACGATGAAGACTGAAAGTCTGAAAGTGGCATAAGCGTGACGCACAGTGTGAGTTACAGTGACATAGTGGCTTAAAGAAGCCAATCATTTCGCACTTTTATCACAGAAAAAAAGCCTGCACGTTTTTCATATTTTGATGCCCTCCCTCTCTTCTCATCTTTTTATTTTTTTAAATACAGTAATTTATTTATTTATTAATTATTAGTTTCAGCCGCCGCGTGTGATACACAGCTAAAGGCCTAAAGTCAAATATCATTCCAACTTGGCGGTGGAGTGGGCAATGAATGTGGACTTCTCCGTACACCCCCCTTTGTATTTACTTCAATTTCTTCACCAGACACGCACGCAAGCAAATGGCTAATTGTTTCTTTTAATTTGATGCCCTGTCATTTCATGCCAGCCAAATAATCATGCACCCAACACTCTATAAAATCACTGTCTTTTAATCGTTATTGCATAATAACCAAAGAGGAAAACAAAAATGTAATTTATGCTATTGCTTTTAGCATCAGATAAAATAAAATATTAACAGGGAGATTGGACAAAATTAATTCATATACCATATACCGTTAAACACTTAAATCAACATGCATCACATTTTTACATGTTAAACATATTTGAGTCTATCGAGATACTTCTTCCATTTTTAAATATAAGATTTTTCAATTAATTCATATTATATAAAAATAATATTTTTCATATTAAATTTTTTAATTATTTATATTATGATTTTAAAATTATTTATTTATTTCTTCTCTTTTTATTTACTTATTTATTTTTTATTAATGTTTAAAGATAAAATAATTAAATAAGGATATATAAAAAAAATAATTAATACATTTAGAAATTAGAAAAAAATCTTATAAAAAATGACAAGTATTTTTTTTAAATCTTATAATTAGAGATGAAAAAAATATATAATTGTATTAAATATTTGGAGAAATTTTTTATCATCCATAATGATTTTATTCAACTCAAACATGATTGACTCCAATAAAAAATATACGTAATAATAAAAACAGAGAAAATTAATCCATATTCTCATTTCACATGCTTTTGGGACTTTCTTTTATTCAACTTCTATTTTCAAACATTTTTTTAATCATTGTATTAAAGACTAATATTGTTAAGAATATATTTTTTTATTAGAAATTGCAACAAAAATATATTAATGTTTCATATTATCAAAAAGTCTCACGTAACTAAAAAATCGAAGACAATAATAGCTTATAAACATCTTCCGTTAGCTCAAGAAGATGTTTTTTGAAGTGCAAACCCGCAAAAATTCATAAGAATCAACATGGACAATATTTATTTTCAATGTTTTAATCCATCTTAACATCGACATAATGTTAGACAAAATTGTTTAGTTGTATTTATCTGTTAATAAAATTGTAGACAAAGAGAAACTATAACTAGAACTCGATGTAGTATCGGAATATATTAAATCTCGTCCATGTATATAGTAATATTTTTTGTATGGTGTTCCCTTGTTGACCCATAGTCTAATTGGTCTTACCTAACGCGCGGAACATAAAGATTAGAAGCAGTAAGAAGCTAAATAAGCATAATAAGGTTCTAAAGATTGATGTCTTATTGTGTTAAATAACACAACTACCGCTACCATTCTTTCTGGTTTGTCCTCTAGCTAGCTCCAAGTTTGATGGTTCAGTCTTCACACTGGCCTTAATTAGCAATATTACTAGTTAGTGTAAAATTGTGTGAACAAATTAATATTAAAAACTTTATGCTTTGATTTCCTTTTTCGTTTACAAATGGAGACTAAAATTATGAAGAGAAGTAGTGCACGATTTTTAATTGAAGAATAGTATTATTAGTATATAGTTTGAAAGTGGACGGTACGTGGGTTAGAAAGTGTTTGAGGGGCGAGATGATATTGGATGACATGTCCCCCACGTTTGAGTTAGCAACAACATTTGGCCAAGAGGGAAAGAATAAAAGAATAGAAGAGCCACGAAATACGAAGTACAAGGATGAGATTGATTTTAAGATAGAAAATAACTAGACTGCAGACACGGTGTCAACCTCGTGAAAGGTGTTAATATGTTCACAATGCGCGGATGAAAAAGTTCAGAAGACCACTCAAAATAATAGAAAATTCCGACCAACCACACGAGCCCGCGTTTGACTCGGTCACTTAGAAACGTGAATATATAGACCATGTACTTCCTCCATTTTAAAATTAATAATGTCTAAAGTTTTTTCATATACATTAAGCACACCCATAAATAAGTTACTATTATTTACAAAAATAATTTTACTCTATATAAAATGTACTATTTATAATTATTGAGTGATTGATGGTGGTTAAAAACTTGTTACACACAATATTAAAAAAATTATTAGATTAATTTGATTTTTTTATTGATAAAAAGAAGGCCTAGGCCATTACACTAAAACTGTTCGTTGAAGAGCTACACCAATAAAGTCCTGCCAGAGCAGAGACATAATCCCATGAGGAGGTTCATAGAAAACCATATTTATTTACAGTGTAAATTTAGAATAAAAAAATTATTATTTTGTCAAAATTTGAAAATATCATTTAATATGATTTTTTTAATGTTAAAACATTTATTATTTTGAAATGGAAATTTGTTAAATAAAAATTATTCTTAAAATTATACCGAACCAACTAATTGGACTAGAGAATGGTAAATCGGTTCAATTAAGTTACAAAAAATGCTATATATATAGGAGAAAAACTAGTTCAAGAGACCAAGAACCAGTCAAAATTGATTAAAAACTTACGAAAAATCAGTTCATAGTAGATTAACAAAAAAATTTAATGCAACCTTTTTTTTACGGGCAATTCAACAAAAAAAAAACCTAAAGTGTTGTCATATTTTTTATTATAGACATAAAGTTGTTATTATTAATAGATATTATATATTGTGTATTATTATTACTTAAAATTAAATATTATGATATATTTAATGTGAATTTATATGCGTACGTTAAATATTAAAAGCTCATTGTAAAATTATGTTTTTTTAATATTATTTATTTTTTATTTTGTTGATACCGAATCAATTACAGTTAAATCATCAAGCTTTAATTAATGCCTGAAGTAGTTTAATGATCGGTTGGATTCTAAAACCACTGATAATAAACAATATCAACTAACATATGCATGCGCATTATTATCCTTATCATAATATCCCGCCTCAATTAATTATTCTTACTCTTTAAAGTTAAAGTACTAAATAAATTATAAATATTTACAAAATTACTAGTATTTAGTTTTTTTAATTTATTCCTATAATTGTTTCTTTTTTCTAT
Source organism: Glycine tomentella (assembly GCA_007407185.1). Lineage (NCBI taxonomy): Eukaryota > Viridiplantae > Streptophyta > Magnoliopsida > Fabales > Fabaceae > Glycine > Glycine tomentella. The sequence continues at coordinate 402,155 of PYAF01006234.1, read as the reverse complement.
TTTCTTATCAACTATGTCATTTCTTACTGCTAGCTCGCCATTGTGATTATTTTTTGTCAATGATGGTTTTTATTTATTATGACAATTTTTTATGGTCACTAAAATTAACAATTCGACAAAAAAAAAAATAAGAGCTGAAAAATAAGAGTATATTTTAATTTTAGTCCCTGTTTAATCTTTTATATGTGATTTTGGTTCTCCTTTTTTTCTGTGATTTTAATTTTCATATTCTAAAAAATCTGTCATTTAAGTTCAATTTTATATTTTGCATACATTGTTTTTTTCTTCTCTTTTATTTATATTTTATTAATAAAATTATTTCTTGGTGGTTCCTTAAATAATTTTTTTTTACCAACCTTAAATCAATATATTAAATTTGGAATTCAATTTGACCAACATAAAAAAAAATGCAAAATTATGGTTTGAACCAAACTGCAGATTTTTTAATGTGAATCATGAAAAAAAAATCACAAATCAAAAACTAAAGGGATAAAATATGTAATTTAGACAAAAAAAACAATATAAAACAAAATAGTGATCGCAAGATGAAAGAAAATGTTAGTTTGCTTGAACGGAGAGAAAATAATGGCAAGCAGAAAACTTAATTTGAAATTTAAATTATATGAAAAAATATATTTTTTCCTTATATAAACTTTTCTTTTCAACAAAATAAAAAGATTAATGTATTATTATTTGTGTTTTCTCTCTCATTTTTTTTCTTTTATCTTGACCCTTAATTAAACATGGGGTAACAAATAAAAATATTATTTTTCCTTTAAACTTCTAAGACATTAATCTGTTTGGTAAAAAAGATATAAGGGGAGGGGAGACATGAAAATTAATTAGATGATTTTGTAGGAGAGAGTTAGAGAATAAATAATTTTAAAATAATAAAAATTATGTAAATAATCAGAGTAAAAATAATCTATATATTAAATTAATTTTAAAAAAATTATATAAATAATTTACATATTAATTTATGAAATTTAATTATAAATTGGTAAAATAAAAATAAAAATTTATAAATTATTCAATATAAAAACATATAAAATGAAATTAAAAAGATTTATATATTAAATATTTTTAATTTATAAATTTTGATAATTTGAAAAAAATTAATAAATTTTAACTAATAATATATGTAAAATAATGTTAATATTATTAACTAAATAAAACATGTTAGTGATTTATTGTCTATTTTTTTAAATAAAAAGTTATGAATTTAATTTTTCTTAAGATATTTTTTATTTTTCATTTCATTTAATTTTTTTTTACACTTTTAATGATCAACTAACATAAAATATCAACATTATAATTTATCCTTCTTTTTATCTCCTCTTTATATTTATCTTCAATGAAACACTCATAATTTTTACTTTATTGTTCACTTATTTTCACCCATCATTTCTTTTTTTCTATCTATTTTATTTTTGTCCATTCTATCACAAAACATCAGTGCATGAGACTTTACTAGCATAATATATCCTCATAGAACCTCCACTTTTGCAGAATATCATCCATCAATCATCCCAGCTCCTCTCTGGTTTAAAAGATCTAATCGGTCAAATTTACAAGTAAAGGGTTTGGGAAATTCATGATTATTATATATAACGAATGATGAGGTTAGAGTTAGAGAATATTGAAACTACATACGTACTAATGGATTAGGAGTATGTGAATTGGAATGTTCAAGACAAGATTTCAGGTATTGGGTCAACCCAAAGGTAAATATACGAAAGGGATGTTTGAGGAGCTGAGTCAAGATGATTCAATAATATGGCTATGTTATCATTGTTATGTGTGTGGTCTGCAATTATACATATGGACCCGAAATGCAAAGGCGCACGTTCTTCACGCATTCACTTTTTGTCAGTACTTTAATGCATCAATAGTGACAGCGTATTCAACTTGCTTAATTAGCATTAACCATTCACGACTTCTTCCGCAAGACATCAAACACTGTGCGTCCCTCCTTTAGATTGTATTTATAAAACAAAAAATGCACACGCTCATGTTCATAATTTTATATTAACCCACGCCATTTTTTTTATTTATTTATATAACTCTTGCCATTTAGTATTATCCTTAATAAGTTCTATTCGTGTATAATTTAATGTCGCACCCGTGTGTATATGTTTAAAACATGATCCTTTTGTATATAATCAATTTGTATCGTTTCAATAGCATCTCGTTGTATATATGTACATTTCTTTTATTAGGGTTACATGTTGGTACTACTGAATAGCAAGTTAACAGATCAAAAACAAGAAGACAGAGATTGCAAAATTAAAAATAGAAAAACAAGATCGCAGATTGATTATATTAGGAACAAAAGTAAAAATCAATTAGTGATATATATATATATATATATATATATATATATATATATATAGACACACAGAGAGAGAGAGAGAGAGAGAGAGAGAGAGAGAGAGAGAGAGAGAAATTAAAATAAAATAAAATAACGGAGTGCAGAAATACAAACAAACATAGCTTTAAAACGTACTGCGGAATGTATTCCAGGCTTTGTGCTGATGCTAATGCTGTTATTGCTGTCTTCTCACCAAGCTAAGGACAGCACAAATTTCAGTTGATAATATTGCGTGATCTGTGAAGTGAAGAAATGCAATGTGCATATTTTATAGGCATGGTTCAAATCATGCTTCTACTTTATGATTTGGCAAGAATAACTTTCCTTTCGAGATTATATTGCAGCCTTCAAGCCTAATATATCACTAGTTTTATTTTCTTTTCAACGAATCTTTTCTTTGTGTACCTAAAGAATATTGCACATCATGCATCAATATTTAAAAATAAATGTTTGGTACTACGATCGAATTCGTATTGCTGGAATACTGTTGTGGCTTTATTTACTGGCTATGACAAATTTCTTTTTGAAAAAATTAGCTCGACATGAAATATTAATAAGGACCAAAGATTTGATGCATCATGTAGACCACAAATATATACAGCATCAAGCCATCAATTGTGGGTATTTGGATTCAGATATATCACCAAAAACATGTAACAAAAGTGACAGTGACATTTTTCAATCGAATTTGATTCAATGACAATATCAATATGGTGGGTGTGATTTAATTAGATGCAATGCAAATGTAAAGTGTGTCTTTTCTTGGCCATGAGAGGACGAGGCGTGTTATTATTATGAATTGTGTGGCTGAACTTGATTGGATTCATGTTGCTGTTATTAGACGTATCTTAATTAGTACGTACAGGATTTAGGGTAGCCAAGACCAAAAACATAATTTAATTAAGAAATTTTGAATTTTATATTATATATAATTATTTTATGAGTTAAGAATATATAATTATCTTGAGTACAAGAATTACTAACCTATTGAGTAGTAGCAAAATCAACATCAACATCAACAACACCTTTAACCCAAGTTGATTGGAGTCAGTGGTAGATGAACCTAATGATAAATCGTAAATGAGATGGGAGAGAGGAAGAAAAAAGTAAAAATAAGACAAAAAAGATAAAAAAAAAAAAAGGGAAAAGAAGGAGGGAAAAAAGAAGGAAAAAATAACTAAAACAAAGGAATGACTATAACATAGAACTACTAATGGGTTTAACCCTTCAACAAACTTATAATTTTTCTCCTTAGCGAGACTTAGGACATGACTATGCTAATTTTGGATTATCTCCTTAGTGAGACTTCTGGCATGTGATATCAGGCGCAATATAACAACTTCAGAGTTGCTTGAGGTGGCTGGTGATTCTCTACTCACTATAAGATCGATCATTTTAGAATATAAGTTAACGTGATTTTAGGTTAATATATTTAGTCTCTTGTTGAGAAATTGACTCTAAATTCAATTAATTTTAGATTGAGACAATGTTAACTAATTTTAGCATTGAATTTAGAATAGAGATTTTTAACATAAATCACTTCACTTCATAATAATTTTAATCCAGATTGATTTAATTCAAAATCAATTTTGCAAATATACACTTAAAGTATCAATTAAATTATCAACTTTCAATTTTCAGTTTTTAACCAACTCATAATTTGATGACTAAACACGCATAATATATCAATGTTTCGTTTTGGGAAATTTCATCGTATATAGGATTTATATTATTAATTTGTCGTTCCATTAATAAAACTAGGAAATGTGTTAGTTCAACTAATCTTATCTATAGTTTGCACAAGAAGCTAGAGACCATACTCTTCAGAAATGTTTTCCGGTCGATGATTACAGAAAAAGAAGGCCCAAGAAATCAGGGCCAAGCTCAATTGAGAACACATTAGTGCCTAAAATAAGCACGCTTTTGGATATGACGCAATCTAACCTAAGATTTTAAAAGGTTTTGTGCAAGAGATTTGGACGTGGACCCAATCTTATTCAAAGATTCGATTCAGTTTGGGTCGAGAACAAAAAGGTTCAACTTAGATTTTTAATCTGGTTGGGCTAAAAAAGTGTTTGTTTACTATAACTTTTATGGATGAGAATAATCCCATAAACCCTTATCTCAGCAAAGGAAACTCTCAAGGCACGTTCATCCCGCAGATTCACGTCTTGATCTTGTCGATAAATTAAAAACTTTGAAACGGTTTCTTGTGATTATGTGAAGCATCATAGCTCTTGTTCTTGCCAAGGAGGACCTAATGAAAGTTATAAATAAATATATCTCTTGATTTTTATTTTTTTATCACAAACTATCTGCGTTTTGAATTTTGGGTATAAGTTATATTTGTTGTTTATGAAACCCAACATTATGGCCCAACTTATCAAAATTGTTGATAAGCACGACCTTCCTTCGTTTCTTTCACAGGAAAGGTGGAGAGACAGATTAACAAAACCCATAATTTTTAATCCTTCTGTTGGGTAATCTCGGATCCTCAAATATCAAATTGAATGCGAAAGCGAAAATCAAAAGAGGAGCGAGAGAGACAATCAGAATTTATTTTACGTGAGAAAACTTTCTTCAATGTGAGAAAAAAAAACTCACATGACCTAGTCCAGTATCAAAATTCACTATAACAAATATAAGTTACAATGGATCAAAAACACACCAAAGTGGTGGTACACTCAACCTCTCCAACAATGGTGGTCACTCAAACGAAATCTAAAGTGTTTCAAACAAGATTATATCTTATAAAATAAAAGATATCTAATAAAGATTATATCTTATCAAATATAGAATATCTAATAAAGATTATATCTTTATCAAATAAAAGATATCTATCAACTAAAAAAGAAAATTATCTAACACCTTCCTCCATTATGTTCCATCCATTTTTTGATGGAAAAGGGAAAAAAAAGGTCCTTTTTTATATAAAAACAAAAAATACTCTTGTTTTATCCTTTTAATATTAAAATCAGGGACCAATACATAAATTTATTAAAGGAGAACAATTTTTTTTATTTGTAATTATTTAAATGTATAATTTATAATAAATAATATTTTTAAAAAATATATACTATTTTTACACATGAAATCATTTGTATTTTAAGTGATAATAATCATAATTATTACAAATACAACTAGTTTCACACAATTTTAGACTAATTATAATCTTAATCATTACTATAATTTATTTTACATAATTTTACACTAATTAACCTCATGCGAGTTCCCCTGTTTGCTCCCTCCACATCTGTCGTCATTAAAAATAATATTTCAGGAATTTGAAAAACTAAAAAAGTATAATTTTTAATTAAAGGACCAAAATAAAAAATGCTTTAATTTTAAGGTATTAAAAATATACTTAAAATTATTATTTTATATTGTATACTAATAATAATGGTAACCACCACCACCATAATAATAATAATAATAATAATAATGAACAAAAATCTAAACACTATCTTACGTGTGCGTACACACATGTGAATAGATAGGTGAAAAACGTTGAAACGTGATTTGATAAAATAATCTCATTGGTTGAACTAAAAGTTGTCATATTTTATATATACTCTATCAAATAATAACAATAAATATTTATATGAAAAATATTATATTAAGGTCCAAGATTTAAATGGAACGTGTTTGACATTGAAATAGGTAAGTCAATTCTCGGTAGTCTCACAAATAAAAGAATGATTATTAATTATAATACAAAAGACTAAAGACAACAACCAATTTGTTGAGTCACTAAAAAAAATCCCAACGAGAATACATTAGCAAATGCACGTTTTTCAAGGCCTTCCCTTATATGTTCCACGTTGTTTACTCAATCAAAAAAATTGAGAAAGAACGTAGAATTTGTTTTGAATATAAAAAAAAAAAGTAACAATACCTGAGAAAGTCTCAACCCCTAATTAACCCATTCCATAATTCATTACCCTTCTAAATACCCATTTTCATTCGATTGTCACGTTCCCATGGCCTCTGATGTCCTTAATGATAAGAATGTCGTGTTTCAAAAGCTCAAGGCAAAGTCATAAGACAAGGTTTGTCATTACCCTCTCCATTTTCCTTTACTTTTTTTTTTTTTCAAGTTTTTCGAAAGTGATTAAAACATTGAAAAAGTTAATAAATACTTCTTATCAAAGTATCCACCTATAAAATAATATCAAAAAAGATAAATTGAAAGAGAAGAGAGGATATAAAAAAAATTTAAGAACACTTTTATTGAAAAATAATTCCTAAGAATGTTTCCATTCAATATATGTATTATAAATTATATAAAAAGATTTCTTATAAATTTTGAAATTAAATATAAAAAAGATGAAAATGATATATTAAAATAGATAATTAGTTAACAAAAATATACAAATAAAGATAGAAGAATCTCAATGTTATCATAACTCGACAGTTCATTGACTTGATCAAACTATTAGGTCAAATCAACAAGTCATTAGTTAAATCACATAAAGTGATATAAATTATTATGAATAGATTTAAAATCTTTTATTATTGATTTTTTATATAATCTAAATTGAGACATAAATTTTTAAAAAAGAAAACTCTTTCAGATTCTATTATATTTTTATAAAATCTAAATCCAAGATATGTTGATAATAAATTGATTTAACAATTAAGAATAATATTCTTTTTAATATTTTATTATTTGTTAAAACATGCATCGTAATGTCTTTTATTACAATAATAAATCATTTATAAATTTGTTAAAGATTAAATTTCTAAAGCTAAAAATGTCTTAAAACAATCAATATAATTCATTTGTGTATAAAATGAATCATGAAATCCGATACTCAAACAAGTATCAACAATCCTAAATAAGAAACAATAAAATATATTCACCCACAAAATGACCTTTTAATCTAATAAATACTAAAAAGTCTAAAATCAAACTAAATGAGATATAAATTATTCAAGCCTCCTTAGTACCACTGATTTCGTCTTCATGCTCTAAAAAAAAACACTACCCAATGAGATATATAAATTTCAATGAATAAAACACATAATATAAAATATTTCCCAAGCATTGCTTGTTCTTAGTCAGTACGGTAACCAGAAAAATAACCATGATATCTACATTCTTTTAAAATAATACTAATAATAAATATCTTAAAATAATAATTTTCTCATAGATATTATAACATCACCACACATGTCTTTCACATAACAATTGAAAATATCACAATCAATCTACACACACTAAATTAATCAAATTCTATAACATCCAAATGTTATGTGGAGATATAATCCTTCATCAAATAATTTACCTCAATATTAATAATGTGAAGGAGATATATTTCTTCCTCAAATGCTTTACCTCATTTTTATTAATGTGAAGCATCACCTCAATCTCCTACGGATATATACTTCTTCTCCGAATAAGTTACTTTAATCTTAATTATGTAGAGCATCAGCTCAATCTCATGTGGAGATATACTCATTTATCAAAGAAGTTACCTCAATATGTTGTAATGTGAAACACTAGCTTAATCTCATGTGCATATGTAATCATTCATCGAAAAAGTTACCTCAATCTTTTGTAATGTGAAACACTAGCTCAATCTCACTTGGAGACATACTCCTTTCTCAAATAAGTTACACCATTTTCTTGTAATGTGGAGCACGAGCTCAATCTCATACTATCAACAATTAATATATCGAAAACATGAAATCAAACATATCTTGATTAATTAAATCAACCAAGAACCTACCACAATTCAATCGATTATAAATACCCTAATTCCCTTTAATGTTTAAAAATATTACACCCATAAATCTTATTTTTATTTTATTATTTATTAAAACATGTACATTTCTTTAATATTTTAACTGGTTCTTATTTTAATTAGAGTCAATCATCCAAACCTAGTATGTTAATCTACCCCTGCTCCATATAAAGGACCATATTTTGCATTTATTATTTGTTTTCAAATTCTTAATAAAAATAATATCAAGCCTTGAATGAACAATTTAAATAAAAACATTTAATGAAAATAATCAGATACATGAAAAATAAAAAATAAATGCCTTATTAATTTTTAGAAACTAAGAAAATACATATTAATTAATATTATTAATTTATTGGTTTTGGAACTATTAATTATTTTATTCAATTATATTTATTTTAAAGGACAATACTAAATATTTTTTATAATAATGAATTAAAAATTAAATGCTTTGATTTTTTTACTTTAAAAATAATATTTTTAATTCCTTAGCATGAAAAACGCGTGCATTAAATTTCTTCT
>PYAF01006234.1:370859-387449 GCA_007407185.1 Glycine tomentella | reverse complement strand
TTTTTTTATAAGTATTATCTTTAAAATAATATTTATACTTTTTTTTTTTTATTGATTTGTGCATCTCTATTAACATCTCTAATAGAAGATCTTATTTTGAGATTTTAGTAATCTTTTTGATGGATTCTGCATAATTACATCATTGTCAAAATCTCTTCCATTCTTTAGTTTATTGATAGATTTTATTTTAAGATCTTAAATTATCTTTTGTAATTTTTAGAATAAATAATTGGATGCAAATCAATTTTGTGAAAAGAGAGACAAAGATCTTCTTCCAAGATCACTTATTTATTTAAGATGCTCTTAAACCTTTTATCAAATCCAATGGATTTAAATTCGAGAGAATCATAACTAAGTTTCCTATTAGGAATAATAGCAATAGTTATTAATTTTTTTTTAAAAAAATAATCTAACTTTCCTCGATAAAATGACACTTTTAACATCTACTGTAAATAAAAGCGAGGTAAGAACTGGTTCGATGAAGGAGTCTTGGGAAATTATCTCACCAGAAATCATGTATTGTTGTGTAGTGTTTTTGAAGACAAGAAATGATTTTTGGACGGAGGAATCGGAAGATGCACCACCAGTGAAGGAGAAAAATGGGTGTGGAAATGATGCCAAGTATCTGAAGCGTCAAGCTGTTATAGATCTTTGCAGAAAATATGGGGTACAAAACTATACTCAGAGGCTACTACTTTACAATCATATTTCATTTCATTTGTTATTTCACATATTGCACAGTTGTGATTTTTGCATGCAGCACTTTTTTTTTCTTCTCAATATGTAATCAGTCATTGCTGCATTAATGCAGGTTGTACCACAGAAGAAAATTGTAATGGGTTATCCTCAACGACTGTTGGTTGTTGAGCAAGTTGCCACCCTTTGTCCAACATGGGTGGTCTTTGACGGGTATATTGTATCCATTGGAATTAAAAATTCAGATTCAATGGTATTAATTTGTTATTTTAGAACGTTTAATTGGTTATAGAAACAAATTTACTTCCAAAATGATCTTCATTTGCTGCTTGGTATATATAGATTGAGTTGACATGAAATGTTATTGCTAATTAGTTATTTCATGTTTTGATGATGAGGAGGATTTAATTCACAAAAAAAAATGCTATATGGAACAGATCTCATAAAAGGAACAAAGATTTCTATGCTAAAAAAATTCCATGCAACATTTTCATGCTGAATGATGATGGAAGGGTTGACATGATCAAAAGCAGGCAGATGAGTCATAAAGGCGAAATCGTTTCTACAGAATTGGCACTGTCTACACCTCAAATGACAGTTTCAGAGGAATCAAAAGATACTAATAAGTGAAGAGAAGATATGGATGACAAAACCAGCACTTTGTTCGTTAGGAAAAAGCACTTGCTCAACTAAAAGCACTAGTCACGCACGGATATATTATATACCACCACACATTTGACAATTACCGGTCAAGGGTGTTGAAACCTAAACTCACAGAAATAATGACCAGAGTGTTCGATCGATCGTAAACTATTTTAAGATATATGTAATGAAAGTTAAAAGTCTTTTACACTTGTTAATCATAAATCGTCATACGATAAGTTTATTTATTTTTATATAATTATTTTAAAATTATGTCAAATATCATTTTTATTAATTGATTCGTGTTGCAATAACTTTAACAATCATAATGCATGTCTACGAAAATAAAAAGTGTTGTTATGGTATTAACAGAAATTTAAGAATTTTGGTACAATTTGTTTAGGTTAATAGTTAGAGCAATGATTTGCATAGTCGTCATTTTCACATATCATATATCTATTAATACTTATTGGAGCGATAATTATTTTCTCTTTTTCGTAATTGCTACAGAATGACCAACAAATAACTAAGATGATAAGAGTGATTACGCCAAAGAGAGAGGCAGAAAGAGTTTCTTAAACTCTAAACATATTTTTTTTCATGCAAATATATTTAATCAGAAGAGCAAACAAAATGAGAATGTTTCGCGATAATGCGCGCAAATTAATGATGATTATGGAAATATTTTTGTTACATAAAATCACGAGTTGATAACAACGTGCATATAATGGTGACAATATGATTGATACATTATTATTAATGATTATGATCGTGTTATTAATATCATACTTATTCTTGATACATCAAAGGGGACACTTGCATATCTATTGTGCATTGAAGAGTAGTTCTTAGGGAACATAGCCACCATGGCCACCACCACTTCCACCGCCTCCTCCAAAACCACCACCATGTGCCCCAGCAGCCCCATACCCGCCTCCTCCACCAGCTCCCGCGCCGCCACCATATCCACCTCCATGAGCTCCTCCATCACCATAACCTCCTCCACTCCCTCCTCCACTTCCACCACCTCCTCCATAACCAATGCCATGTTCTCCACCTGCACCATACCCTCCACCAGCTCCACCTCCTTCACCACCTCCATAGCCAGCAGCACCATGGTCTCCGCCAGCACCATATCCTCCTCCACTTCCTCCTCCTTGGCCTCCTCCATAACCACCACCATGCTCTCCACCTGCACCATACCCTCCACCAGCTCCACCTCCTTGACCACCTCCATAACCACCAGCATGTTCTCCACCTGCACCGTACCCTCCACCAGCTCCAGCTCCTTCGCCACCACCATAACCACCTCCATGTGCTCCACCATCACCATATCCTCCACCAGCTCCCCCTCCCCCTCCCCCTCCTTCACCAACATGCTCTCCTCCTCCTGCACCACCACCAGCTCCTCCACCACTACCATATCCACCACCATGTGCTCCTCCTTCACTATACCCACCTCCACCACCAGCACCACTTCCACCTCCTCCTCCATACCCAATGCCATGTTCTCCACCAGCTCCATATCCTCCTCCAGCTCCACCTCCTTCACCTCCACCATAACCACCTCCACTACCATGCTCTACACCACCACCATAACCCGCACCACCGCCACTCCCACCACCACCACCGCCACCATATCCAGCTCCATGATCACCACCATATCCTACACCCCCACCTTGTCCTCCACCACTACCTCCTCCATAGCCAACAACTCCATGCTCCCCTCCATATCCACCGCCACCACCCGAACCACCACCTCCACCGCCACCATAACCTCCAGCAGCAGCACCGCCATAGCCACCACCAATGCCATGGCCTACACCATAGCCTCCATCAAGAGTGAGAAGGGCCCTTCTGGCAGAACTAATGCCAAGAGCCAATAGTAGAAAGAAAAGAAAACTATTAAGGCTGTGTATAGAAGCCATATTGGGATTGAAGCTTGGTTGGTTTGGAGATGGAGAAGTTTTGAAGGGTATTTATAGGGATTGGGGAAAGACGCGTTGAGAGCAAAGAGTGGTTGAAGCACATGGATATCAAAGTTGGGTGTCCCCACACTGTGGCCCAATATGCCAACATACAAAGATACACTGATACTCACACCATTCTCATTCTGTGCTCTTCTGCTGTATTCCACATTCGAGTGACTGAGCATGCAATAGTAATATTACAAATACAAATAGCTACTCCAACAAACCTACGCTTTTTCTTTTCTTTTCTCAACTCCAACTTTACACCTAAAACCTACTAATTTACTAGTAGCTACTCTTATCCCTTCTATCTAGCTGCCTTCCACCACCACTCATCACTATTTATTTGCACTGCCTATTGCTTTCTTAGTCTTGTTTTCTTCAGGGTGTCTTCCCTTTAATTGGTGATGAAATTCATGCCCAAAAACCTACCTATGAGGCTTGTAATTAATGAAAACCATTTCAGTTGTTGCAACGAGTATTGTCGGATGCACACATTACTACTTACTGTGTCATTATTGATTCTTACGTGTTACACTAACATAGAAGGCTATGTATGAGCATCAAATAATTGGCCAGATTCAAAGGGGTATGATGATATAATTGCCAAATTTGAACTGAAATTAATTGATGTTCATTTCTTGCCATGCTTGTCAATATACCTCAGGGTTTTTCTGATAAATATGTGTGTATATATATATATATAGCAGGATATTGTAACAAAAAAAAAAAATAGTAGGGATGTTAAATTGAGGGCCTGCAGCATTATTTTGCTCCAATAATTAGGAAAATAGAAGTTTTTATTAAGCGATAAAAGATTTGATTCTTCATTATTTTTTATGATGACTATTTATCATCGTTGACCCTATGCATAGATCACTCCTTAATCTTTATCAAATCAACATTAACATTTTTTTTTTGCTACATAATAGTTTAGATTCAAAATCAACAAAGAATATAAGTAAAAAAAACATGAAAATGAATTGCAAAGTTACAATCCATTATCTCTTGCTACATAATTTGAACGTTTAATTCATGTGAAGAGTGGTAACAACAAGTAACACCAATCTTCTTAATAATTTTTCAACACAGTACTTGAGTCTCACTAATTAGGTAGACGAGTTATATATTTTTTTATGGGCAAAATAATATTATTATTAAGAAAAGGAGGCTAAATTACAGCACAAGTAGGGCAGAGGTTCAGCTTTGAGTGTTTATATAAATTGGGAAATTTAACAGCCAACCCCAAAACCCTAGAAGAAAAACAGCTGCACCAGCAGTCTTTATAACCCCCTAATTAACAGAAATAAATCAACATGAGGCTGCATGAAGGAGCCAGCTTATATGGGATGTTATCAGGATTTCTATGAAAAGTCATTATAATATCACCCTCATCATATGTTTTGTAGAGTTGCTGCTTTGAAGACCCCTAACATTGCTGAAGAAAGTTATCTATGAGCACAAGCTTTGAGGATTACGCTTTGGACTGTTGTGATTGTATACTCCCTCTTAACAGTGCCAGTGTGTAAATACTGTTGTCAGCAGCTTATCACATTTGTATATCAGCTTTTTCATACTGCATTTTAAATTCTGATGATAATTTATAATTAATATATATATATATATATATATATATATTACATTAAAAAAAAGTTATTGGGGCAATTGTTCACGAAAATCATCCGTCCTTGTTTGTAGCACCACTAAGAAAAAAGACATACCTTGCCCTTCTTCTTATAGCTATGTACCAACTCCATGATCGAACCTTTATTAATATTAGATCTAATATACACGCACAATGGAGTTTTAATTTTTAAACATCCAAAGATCCAAACAATACCAATACTTCACTACGTACACTCATTTATTTTTATTTCTCTTTTCTTAATATATCACACATCATAAATTAATCATGTTAGCCACTAATCTCTTTTATCTTTTTTCTAGACATATATATCCAATGAGTGTCCAATAATGTTTTTTTTTTTTTTTTATCAAAAGTCACACCTTAGAATATTATTTCACTTCTCATTAACTATAAAGACAAATTTACACTGTACTAAATTGGGTTTTTATATTATTATATATCACTTAGTTACATTATGGTTTTATAATAATATTAATAAGCTTATCATAATCACTTTATAGTATACTAACCTTATCTTAAATTTTTTACTCTTCCATTTTTTTAACTGTACAAAAAAAAATCCCTTAAAGAACGTGACTGGTTAAATAGGGTTAAACCCACATGACTCTCAAATAAATTCTATTCAATAAAAAAGCGTGTTAACAACAATCTTAAAAACAAATTCTTCGCACTTCTCTATTAATTCTTACTAGGGTCATATACTCATAAAAAGGGTATATTTCAGCAATGATTATTTAATTTATATACATATTACATAGCAAATAAGTAAACTTTAACATAGTTTACCCACATAATTAGACGAAAATAAACGTGCATTATGCAAATTTGTTATCAAACACTGAAATCCTATATGTCTAGTTCTTTTCACATCGTACACTTGGGGGTGCCAATATAATACAAGCATTAATTAATGATAGCGATGCCTTCCAAAAAAAATTAATGGATCAACAAACAAAACCATTTTATTAATGAAACAAATATAATTTAATTCCGTATTATCATATAATTGTAACATCTTAATTACCATAGAATTACGTATAATCCCATGATCTATTTTTTTTATCAGCATTATCATATGATCTATATTAATTAAATTAACAAAGTCTAACTTTTGATAATATATAATTATAATTGAATTTTTTATTAATGTAACTTTTAAGGATATTAATGCAATTGCTCAACATTTGATTAAATAATAACGTAAAATACTTGATTGAAATAAGATTGTATTTGATGGAAAATACTCGTGTTGGATTAGACAAAAAAAAAAAAAAAAAAACGTAAAAAGTTCATTCTAGATAGTCGCTCTCGATCACTTTTATTTCTTATGGCAGAATTTTATCACGCATTGTGCATGCACTAAAAATGTTATATAAAGAATCAATGTCGTAAGATATACAGTATTGTTTATACTACGTAATTCTACGACACTTCTTATAGCCTATTGTTTTTCTTTCTCATTTCATCTCATCAATTATTCTATTTCATATATAATTTTGTAAAACAAGCTCTTATGTTGGCATGTTTTCCATCATGACGTCTATAACTGCAAAATATGTATATTAATAATAATACGTTTACATAGATATAAGTCTTGCAGAGCTTTCAATCCATATTCGACATATATGTAAAACATAAAAAAATAGCATACAATGCATAAATAAATAGTTTATAAGCATCCTCCTACTCATACCCATACATATTTTATTATTGTTACTATAGCCACAAGGAGCTAGTTAGGATTATTTTCTTGGGAAATTTATCAATCTCAAGGGTAGTATCCACCACCGTGACCACCACCTTCACCACTCCCACCACCAGCTCCATATCCACCTCCACGTGCACCCCCACCAGATCCGCCACCTCCGCCGCCACCAGAGCCACCACCACCACCACCACCACCACCAGCTGCTCCCCCATCATATCCTCCACCCGCTCCTTGTCCAGCACCTTCACCACCACCATATCCACCTCCATGTGCCCCACCAGCACCTCCTCCACCGCCACCACCACTTCCACCGCCACCTCCTCCATCACCAGCTCCTTGTCCAGCTCCTTCACCACCTCCATATCCACCACCATGTGCTCCACCAGCACCTCCTCCACCACCTCCACCATTTCCACCGCCACCTCCTCCTCCATTCCCTCCACCATAGCCTCCACCAACCCCACTTCCTTCCCCACCTCCATAACCACCACCAGCACCCCCTGCACCACCACCTCCTCCCCCTCCACTTCCACCACCATAACCACCCCCCTTTGCACCACCTCCACCATACCCTTCACCACCCCCTGCACCAGCTCCTCCTCCATATCCACCACCCTCAGCACCACCACCACCGCTTCCTCCACCCGCTGCCCCATATCCAGCACTAGCACCTTCACCACGGCCAGCTCCACCATGTTCTACTCCACCACCGCCATAACCACCGGAAACAGTACCAACAGCGCCATGCGAGTTCACATGGTCCTCCAGAGTGAGGAGTGTTCTAGCAGCAGAGCAAATGCCTAAACACAACAACACAAAGAGAACGTTACTGAGAATTACCTTAGAATTAGTTGCATTGCAAAGTGTGTGCGGTTTTAGAATGCAAAGTGCATGTGCGTATATATAGGAATGGGCCTGGCCCATTATGCTATTGGAGGGGCCTTAAAGCGCGTTTAGTGTGGCCCACTGCACATGCAGAAGTTGGTACTGTACAAGTTCAGATAGAAGCTCAGCAAAGCGCACTATTAGACGTACTAATGTGCTTTTGCTGTCAACCAGTATATACCTTCCTTGATCTTGTTCTCAGTGTGCTAGCTAGACAAAGGCATGACATGTTATAAACCTAATCTTTTCTATCTGATGAAACATATATCCGTTTTCTCTTATGGATGTTTAAGTCATTCGTCTATGTTGTTCACATTTAGCAGCATTGGAAAGTGTAACTATTTTTTTTTTTTTTTTATAAATTTCAGCCGTTATTAGAGTAACTTTAGTAGGAGATCTTGAAGAGGGATCTTCAGCAGAAGATCTCTCTTTTCCCATATCCGCCACTAAAAAAGAAAAATAGATCTTCATGTGGAGATTCAGAATTTTCCCAAGAACTCTGAAGATACACACAAAGTTAAAAAAAAATGATTTTTTATGTGACAGGATGAAAAAAATGAAAAATGAATAAATAAAATAAAATTAAAAGTTAAAATTAATTATATGCTTTATTAATATTCATATATTTTTTTATGTTTTATTAATTAAAATTTATTACTTAATTAATTTAATTAAATTTTAAATATTTAAAAATGGGGTCCATGTGAAACCTATTAAAATTACCTAAGATCTCAATTTGAAATCTACCAATAAAGGAAAAAATGTTACAAATCTTAAGAAATATTCAATCCTACTTAGTGCTATAGAGTCCACCAAAAGATTGTCTAAGAACCTAATTTAAGATCTATCACTAAAGATGCTCTTAGCAACTAGGTTGTTGTTCATGATCTTTGTGATTAATTATCTGATCCATCAATTGCCTTTCTTTGATTTATGCTGTCAGTAACATTTATTTGTGTATATTTTAAGCTTTTTTATTTAGTGGTATGATTGTTGGGTTGTGTGGTTCATACAACAGAAGGTTACCGGAGTCTGATTGTGTGAATGAGTCCGAGTTAGTGGCTACATGTGGAAGATGGTTTAAAATTGGATCTAGAACGGCTGCAAGAATTATTGTACTCGTCTTGTTTGATAGATTGTGATACTGACTATTAATTCTACCAAATTTTATATTGTTTTTGAGCTACAAATCTACGATATAGTAATGTACCGAATATAGAGCATTATGTATGATTATGTCTGAATGAGTAGAATGAGATGAAACAAGAATTTAATTGGAATATACTATTATGTGTAAGTTTTTTTACACTATTATTTAATTATAAATTGTATTGTAATTAAAACTATTAACAATAATTACTTTAAAAGTGATGTTTGTGAAGAGTTAGTTACTTTATACTAACAAGTAGTCGCTGATAGTTAATGATTGTTATCAACTAGATGAGTGCACCCTTTCAAAGGATAAAAGAAAAACAATTAAGTGGTTTAGCCACTCTTTAATTCTTCATGTTTAAAGTATTTATATCACTTGACATGCTTTTTGTCATTTCAGATAAAGCTTGATTTATATATATATGTCTGTGTCAATGAACCGTGGAAGAGGTTTTGAATTTCGAACAAAAAGTGTATTGTGCACTGATTTTGGATAAGATAAAGATGCATAATTACACTTATGTTATTTAACACTTTGAACGAGACAGAAAAAATAGAAAAATATAAATATATGCATGATATAATTTGATAAAAAGTAAGATAAAGAGAAATTAATTATGTTAAATATATAAATGTTTGTTTATGATATAAATATTCATATATCATCACTCTTTTAAATATGCATATTAATGCTAATTAAAACCAATTATTTTAGGTTGAATCAAACAATTTGTACTATATCATGTCCACATGACCCAATGTCATACATGTGAGCCCACTTCTATTTCTTATTTTTTCTTCCTCTCTTAAAACATTGATATAAACACTTGAAGATAGGCTAGCTAAGCAATGTGGGATATGGAAGCTTTTGAAATACTCTAAAATAACAATGCAACTTTCAAGACCTTTGTCAAGCTTGCTCTATCTTCTTAGATGCTATGTATTTTATCTTATCTATCAATTTGTAGAAGATGTTGTTCAAGAAACTTTATTTGATATTCAAATTTTAGAAAATAATTTTTTTTTTTATTACTCATATGTGAAAGTTTTGTTTACCTACTCCATATTTCACAATCGTACTTCAATTACTGCATCAAAGTAACATATGGTACAAAATTGAATATATTTATTTATTGCAGTCCATTGTCAATTTCAACCATTTACAAATCAAGTCTTTGCGATTTGCATATGTTGCAAACAATCTAACTCTTTTTTCATCTGTATTCATTTTCGTTCAAATGTCTAAAAATTTTTCCTACAATTTATCCTTGAATGTGTCTTCGCTACCCGAGTCAGAACATGCTGAAGACGAGGAAGAAGTCACAAACTCTTATCCTTCTACCCAAAACACAACATCCTTCTTTCACACATGCTTCAATGGACTCAATCTAATATCAAGTTTCATTGGACATTTTCATCATATGACATTAATCGTGTAAGAAGAGCCTATGTATGTGGGTATGTGTGAATTGGGAAATGAGAGTTTTGTTAGAAGGAGGCGCAATAGGGCAAATGAATGGGAAGTGCACATGCAAGAGCAAGACCAAATGGTCTCAAGCGTCAAGTTGTTGCTTCAAATTGAAGGCACTTATATTTACCTTACATTACTAGTCCAGCTATGTATCACTACCAATCTTAAGAATATGTAATTGGAAGCTATTAGTTCCCGTACATGACATTGGAAGTATGTTATATATTATGTAGTGGACGATCACATGAAAGTTCGAAGATTGCGGGATGGGATCCACCCATCTCCTTCTGCTTGTCTAGTGGATTGCCCTTTTGCTCTCCACGCTTGTCTGTGAGCAGAAATGTTTGACTCTAACAGTGATATATGTTGCCCACTACTTAATCAGAGAATAGAGATCGATGAGTTACCATGTAAAATAAACCAGAAGAACTGGCTAACATAAGTGAGCATTGAGTCTAGAGGAATGCGTTGTATTTTCATTATTTGATATTGTGTTTGATCAGGTTTATTTTATTAATTAAATCAAAGTAATTAAAATATTATGAACCCATATCATCTTACCTTATAAACTTGTTTGTTTTGTTTAAATTTGTTATAACATATGTTGGTTATCTTTGGAGTTAATTTTTTGCATGTCCATTCTTTCCTATATATACTTAATTTCTGACATAGTGGTATTGAACACTGTGTTTTGTCCTGAAATAAAAGATTGGATTCTTTATAGCGTGCAAAATACTTTGATTGACACAATACACAAAAATCTTTTTCTTGTTTGTACCAAAAGTCATCCATTAACCTTCGAATCCAAATGACTTCCTTACATACTTGAGTAGCTACCACACACTTATCTTTCGTAGTAAATGAAGTCACAACAGTATGTAATTTGGGATAACTAGCTTACTACCTATCTGAATTGACATAATCCTTGACAATAATTAATGGAAAGTTGGCAAAAGGATAAAATTCATGACTTTTTGTTAATAGGGATGCAAAATTAGTGAAAAAATTATTTGGGGACAAAATTTTTGAGATTGTGTCACTTTGGGAATCAAAAATAAATATATAAGTGCCGAATTTAAAATTAAATTAAATAGTGAGAGTTGATTGTGGCTTTAAGTGACTAAGTTTTAGTTTAATATCTTGATTGTTATATAGGTTTCTAAAATTTTCTCAATTGTGAGTTGTAGACATGATGACTAATATAGTAATATTTAATAGTAATGAGCCATTAAAATGGTGGAAGGGCTTTGTATATTTTGGGCCTCTGCGTCCTTCGAACCCCATTCTAACTTACAAATGGACTATGGGCATTGAATCTTCTAGACCCATTTTTTTGCCTGAACCCAAACCTCGATAATATAGATTTTCATTTAAAAAACAAACAAAAACTTAAAACAGTAACACATTCCATAATGTTTTCAGGTGTCCCCCTTGTTTTTGTTTTTTTCTTTCTAAAAAGGTGAGTCAAAAGGATTCGCAGAATGGAATGCCGGGGGATATTTTCAATAAAAATTATATAAAATTCATTTAAATATGCAGAATATATTTAAAATATATATACATTACACCTAGTATTATTTTAGTTCTTTTCCCTAGTAATATCAGATAGCCTCGGAGAATTGGTTGCCGCTGGATACCTTATTAAAAATTACATAAAATTCAATAATTCAGTTAATAATGTAAAATATATAACTAGTATCATTTTTGTTCTTTCCAAATAGAGATAGGGTTCACAAATTGGAGGCTGCATGGTAAATGACGGAGACCGTAATATAGATATTTTTTTAATGTAAGTGTTTAAGGACAGCATTGCCCAACCTTAAACATGCTTCAATTATTGATTATGGAGGACATTTTGACTTTCTAATGTTCTACGTCGTTCTGTCCAGTAATTCCTCATACATATAATACTTAGTATAGCACAAAATTATGAGCAACAAAAATCAAATTCATATCATTGAGAGAATATGGAGTCCCAGACCTCCACCCAAGAGCAGGAGTTTCTCAATCTCAGGTTTCCTATTATTCACTATTCACCTTTTATTTCATCCATCTATTGTTTTTTTTTTTTTTTTTATAATTAATTTCAATAACTTGTGTTGCCAATATTGTTGTTCCATTTTCAAACTTCTCATGATATATATCATTAATACTGCGAGCTTATATATATATTTGAAACATGAATAAAATCATTTTCCACAAATTTTTTTCTCTAAGCTTAGCAACTATTTGTGCAGGGAAGTCCCATCAGCAGCAGACAAAACTTTGGGCTTGGACATTGCCAAGGGCAGCGCGTTTTGCAAGATGGGTGAAGGTTGGACATGTATCATAACTAAAACTGAGGGGCCTGATGCTGGCAAAGTTTTCGTTAAATGTGGTGAAAATAGCACGTGTACTATGTACGCCAAACACACCTCTTTTATTAGATATTTTTAGTCCATATATAAATTAACTATTGATTATTTGAATTTGTTCATAATTAACTACTCTAGAATGAATTGTCAATTTTTTCAGTTCTATTTTTCAGTTGTTTGTCCTTTCCAATACTCCAACATAGTAACTCTTTTGTGTAAAATAATATACGGCAGCTGCATCTAATTATGCGTTGCAACTTGCAGTGTACTGAACACCGTTCTGTTCCCAAATTATTGTGCAGTGAGGGCGAAGCAGTGTCCCAAGTGTCACCTGATGTTGTGAGTAGCAGTGGCAGTGGAGCATTGTGCAAGTGTGGTGAAGGGTGGAGTTGTGTCATTTTCAGGACTGAAGGCCCTGATGCAGGCTCTGGCAAGGGCTTTGCTGAATGCGCTGGACAGTGCTCTTGTACTATTGATGACAAATCCACCAAAGATATATAAATTATTCAAGACAAGGGTCAAGTTCATGTATTATATATATATATGATGGTTGGTTACTTGGTTTACTCCGACTTTGATACATGTTTGTATTGAAGAAGAGAACTATCTTCAGTATAATGTGTGATCAGTAATAAAGGAGGTGAAGGGACTGTCATCAGTATTATGTTTGATCGGTAATAAAGGGACTATTATCAGTATATGTTTGTACTTAATTGCTTAAGTAGTTGAGATAATAGATTAGTTTTGCAGATGAATTATACCTGAAAATTTTAATTAGCAAATAAAAGATGAGAAAAATATTTATATATAACTTTAAATTTTTTACATTTTCATTCACTCACAAAACTCATCGTATATGATAAGTTATTGATTTTTATAATAATTATTTTAAAAATTATATTAATAATAATTTATAATTAAATATTGATATAAAACTATTTTATATAATTATTGCATAATTATTAAACTTATAAAAGGGTAGTAGGAAGCTACACACGAAACAATTTGCCATTTTGGACACTTTCATCATTTTTTTGCACCCTAAGCAAATAAAGAATTTCAAGGTATTTGAATTCTTAATTATTTGTTCGGCTTCTACTTTTATGAGCTGTCTGGTTTCTTTGTTCTGGATTTTTCTTTGGTATGAGCTGATATGACCCAATTGACTTTTTATTTATTAGATAAATCCCAGTAAGATAATAAATATTATTAAAAGAATGTTTTTTTCTTAGAGCTTGTAATTATTGGTTATTACTTACCAAATCCTTTTTAAAAGACTTTTAGTATTAAGATTTTGTAGTTTGAATTTTTAAAAACTTATATTATAAATTTATAAAATTTGAAAGAAATTTATAGATTTATAAAATTCGAAAGAAATTATAAATTTTTAAAATTTTATTTAAAATTATAAGAATTAATGAAATAATAATAAATTATTATGTTTAGATAAAAAATCAATATGATTTTTAATTTTTAATAGTTAAATTAATTTTAATTTTATATCATTCTATACTAATATTTCATGTATTAACATTTTCTTATTTTTTGTTTTTGATTTAAATAATAGATTTATTGAAACAGCTATGGTTATCGAAACAACAAATCCAATAGCACCACAAATTGCAATCCCAATACTCATAAGACAGCCAATCATGACAAACATGAGCCCTTCCAATATAAAATATAAAAGCTTTGCGACGTTAATTTCAACAATTGCTATTAGTTGTGCAGTTGAAAATACTATAAGGAAAGCTAAAAAATCCTTTGCTAATGTCACGAGAATTCCTTTACTGAAAATTCTTCGAAAAGACGTTCTTTTTGAAAAAATATTATGAGGAATTCTATATTATCTTTAATAAAGAGAGAATAGGTTATGATGGTGAGAAATATAAAAGTTTTTAGTAAAAAAAAAAAAAGAAAGAGTCCAAGAAAATTCTAAGATTTTGAGTGAAATTATTTTATGGGTGTTTTTTTTACTAAAAAAAGTAAAATAGCATTTATCGAAATTCATCTTAAAAGATAATTTATCTAAATTTTTATATTTTTGAATATGTAAAAAAAAAATACTTAAATTTATAAAAAGTCTTAATTAAATACCATTATATTTTATTGACTTTTTTAAAAAAATCTAAAAATCTTAATTAAATACCACAATACTCATTTATAAATTTTTTAAATCATGATGAAATAACACAAAAAGATTATAAAAAAATCTTTTAAAATTCTAATCAAATACATTCCTCTTGAACTGTTTTTAATGAGTGTTTTAGTGAAAAACGCACACTATAAGTATGTAATTTCTTTTAATTAGCATAAATAGGTATGTAATTTTACTGTGAATCTAAAATATTTCTCGATTAAAAATCAAGGACTTTTTTCAACAAATATATTTTTTACATAAATTTTTATACGTATGTAATATCAAGCATTGAATTTTTATAAGTATGTAAAGATGAAGGATTTTTCTCAACAAATGTTTTTTCTATATAAATTTTTATAAGTATGTTATATTAGTGAGTTAATATTAAATATGTAAAATTGGGTTTACTATTTAAAAAGCAAAATAAAAACAAAAACGCGTTCAGAATTCGGGTTTGGTATTACTGTATTCTGAAGGGTGATGCAAAAAGTCACTTGGAAAAACAAGTGTGAATTTGGGTCCACATTCCCGAATTCATATTGACTATAATTAAAAGGGATAGTTGTATATATAATTGTGAGAGATACTCAGGTGTATAAAAAAATGAAAAGGTATAATTGTGTAAAAAAAATCACATTATAATAATTGTATTTTATTTTATTTTTAAATTTTTTAGTGAATTGTATTTTAATAAATTAATTTGATGTATTTTATTTTAATTTCTAATAAACTTATGAATTTTATTTTCTATTATTTTACTCTAAACATAATTATATGTTTTACCCTAATTGTTTATTTGTTTGACAAATTTTACAAACAAATATTTTTTTTTAACAAATTTCACCCTAATTTATTATTTTTTTTCAAATTTTACTTCTAACTTTTGTATTTATTAATGGATAAATGATTATTTGATTGAGATAAAATTGGTAAGTTTCTTAAAAATAAAAAATAAAAATATACTAAATTAAAAAATTAAAAGTAAAATTGATCAAAAATACAAAATTAGAAATAAAAAATACAATTAAACCTCAAATATATCTAAATATACTACGAATAATAGATAAAATTCATATTTTAACCATAAGCAAATTAAGAAAAAAATCAATTAATTAAGAGTTGAGTGATCTTTGATGAGTAGGGGTGTTCGTCGGTCGGTTCGGATCGGTTTTGGCCAAATTTAGGACCTAACCCAATCAAATTTGATCGGTTCGGTTCGGTTCGGTTTTCAGAAAAAAAATTGAAACTCAACCCAACCGAACCCATTCATGAACAGTTCGGTTCGGTTTGGATCACCGGGTTACCCATTTAATTTTTTTTTAGAACTACTATTTTATATCACGATTCTTTCAAATATCTCATACAATTAACACAAGAGTTCCTAGTATCCTAGTTTCCTAGTCTACTCTTACACAACAATTATCCCAGCTAGTATCCTTATTTCCCAGCAAAAAGCTCTAGTCTCAATGCACCAAGAATAGAGATAGACTGATATCCTTATTTCCCAACCAGACTGGTATCCTAGTTTCCCAGCCAGAAGTCGCATGTCTCAATTCATAAAGAACAGAGACAAAACTGGTATCCTAGTTCCCAACTGCGACCTTTTCAAAAGTCAAGAAGAAGAATACAATAAAATAGTTACATTTACGCTTATATTCCTTAAGCAAGTAGGTACCTTTAAATCCTGATTGAGAGTTGAAGAATCAAACTTATCAAACGCTTCTGTATGATCTCACAACAATTTTCTCAATGATGCAAACATAAACTCTCTAATATTATTTGGAATGGAATGCATACATGAACACCAAAATATGTTTCTATTTATACTAATTTAAAGATATGATTTTAACCAATTTTTGAATGCAATCCTAAATATATTCTATCATATTATCCAATGCAATCTTAAAGATATTTTATTATATTA
>PYAF01006234.1:324855-370759 GCA_007407185.1 Glycine tomentella | reverse complement strand
ATGCAATATTAAAAAATATCCTATTTTATTTTTGAATTCAATCTTAAACATTTACAATATCATATCTTTTTTTATTGTCAAATTATTTTTTTAATTTTTAATATATATATATATATATATATATAAATAATAAAATTTATATTATTATTACGGGTTTATGGATCGGGTCATCGGATCAACGGATCTGTAAATCTAAACCCGTGATCCAACCCGTACATGAACGGTTTTGATCGGTTCAATTCGATTTTGACCCAAATATATAAATGATCCAATCCAAACTGTTCGGATCAGTTCAGGTTCATGGGTAACCTGTACCCGCGAACACCTCTATTGATGAGAAACGTTTGGTAAGACTCCTGCGTTATGTAGCTGGCAAGCCAAATGGCGTCGTCTTTGCTTATAAACTCCTCCATCAGATAGTGCTTGGGAAACCGTACGCCAAGACCAACTGCGCTTTCGCCTTTTCGCTCTCCCTCTCCTTCCTTATTCTTTAATCTCTAACTCAATTTTTTGGCCCATTTTTTTGGGCTTGGGCCACAAAGGATTCTGGCCTATATGTAACTCATTAGGCCTTCAAAGTTATCATTATTTGCCTTGGGAGATTAAGTATACGTAGAAGGTTTTTTTTATCACAAATATTAATTTAGTTTTTAATTTTTTATAATGTGAGAAAAAGGTTCGAATCAAATCCTTATTAACAGAAATACTCAAAAAATTATCTTCAAAGGAATTTATATGTAGAAAATATTTTTTTTTTTGTTCTCTATGATTTATACACAAATATTTTAAAATAAGAAATATATTGAAAATAAGATGATGTTTTTTTTTTTTTTTTACAGAAAATTAAACAAAAAACTATATGAGAATTAAAACAGATACTAATTTGTTGAAAACGTTGCATGACATGGCAACCCCACCGCGATGCCATATTGCCAAAACTAGAATAAAAATCAGTAAAGTGAAACGAACTTAGGTTGATGAAACATTGCATCTTGTGGTTGGCACAGCTAAATAGCCCTGGCATAATGGAGACCGGATCATGATTTTTCGTGGATCAACTTTCTCTGGCGAAAAATTAACAGTAGTAATGTCATCCTAAATTATACAAGTAAGATTAGTAGCACAATGTTTGGAGAACTACGTGATGTTCCAAACTTGTGTGTGGTGATTTAGGTAAGCACGCGTACACAAATGTAGTCAGAAAAGGATTGGCATGAAGGTAACACTTTAACGACGCAAATACGCCCTCTCTGCTTAGTTTCATTGCCTCTTGTCTGATTTGATTGCACAGCAATGGAATTATTGAGCTGAACAGCTTAGATCTCTCTGCAGTGATGTTACCGTTAATTGCAGAGAAATTTTTGTGGTTTTCTTAGTACAAAAAAGTTAAGATCCCGAACTGATTTAAGAAGGGACCATATCCATTGGAAACTAGCGGCCTTCGAGCACACAACATACCAAATTCAACAATAATGGACCCATGGAAGTACCACAAAAATTATAGTACTAGCTAAGAAGATTTGTTGATAAAGTTAAGGATTTATTTGCTGTATCACAGTACTTGCTAAGAATATTTGTTGATAAAATTAGGGATTGTTTTGATTTTTAAATAATATATACCTTTTAATTAAATATATGTTTCTAATAATTTTATAAATCAATAAATGTATATTGTTTTATTATCATAAAAAATTAAAATACTCTACATTAAAATTATATTAAAAAATGACTTAACAAGATAGAAGTAATGTGTTCAAAACTAAAAGTTGAAGTTTGTTTTAACATACTAGCAAGTAGCATGTGTGTGCCCCTGAGTTCTGCGGAGTCAAATTATGTATGGTTAATTCTTGTAGAAGATATATTGATTTACTTATATAATCTGATAATCAATTCATAAAATTTCTTAATAATACACACGAAAATAATAATAAATTAAAATAAAAAGGATAAGCATGAAGAAAATATAACACTTAATATCATGGACACTACATAAAATTATAAAATGTATGTCTAATATTTCAAGTAACAAATTAAAATGTATAAATGGAATATATTATTTGCAAATGGTAACTACTTTGATTGTGAATAAGAATCAATTTTATTTATATAATTTAAATATTAACATATTTTTACAGAAACATTCCATCCTTATATATATATATATTCATTTAATATGATTTAGATATTAATAAGTTTTCACTTAAAGTTTTTATTCATTTTTTTATCAAAAGTTTTTATTTATTTAAAAGATATAAGATTGATTTGATAATAAATGATAAAAGAAGGAAAATAAGTCATGGATTTAAATCTTTCCATTAATAAAAAAGTAAAAAAAAAGATTTATTAATAAAAATAATTAAGAATCAATATACTTGTTGCTGGGTATTGTTTATACAATTTTTTAAACAAATCATCTATACTTTTGAGCTGGATGAATCACGCTTCTCGTAAAGGAGATTCACTGTACATCCGTCATATGGCAAAGGAGTCCTGTCGTGTCTGACAATTATATATCTATTTTCCAGAAACTTTTTTGGATTTAAAAGAAAAAACTCAAAAAGGGACTGTACATTCGTCAATCTGTGTGCTTATGTATGTCTGTCGCATCCGGTGACACGGAATCCTCAGCCCAAAAACACGTTTAATGAAAAAAGTGAAGTCGTATGAAGGAGAGACAACCATGATCCAAGATCCACGTATATTTATCCAGAATCAACTAAATGCCGCCAAAACCCAAGCTTCATTGCATCTTGAACTACCCCAATCCACCGTGGACACTTTCACATGTAATATGGGTCAGTGAGCACATGAGATGTTCTGGCTCATTGTGGCCCCGAGTAACGGCGTGGGGACATACCCTTGGATTTGCGGTAAGAGATAAAGAGAAGAATCACAATACCCTGCCTTATTCCTTTTGGCCTGTACCTATGTCCCTGCATCTTTTTTGTATGTACATTCTCTATTCTATTCTGTAATAAATAATTTTATTTGAATTAGATATGATTATGATAAATAGTATTTTTTTTAAAAATATTAAACCTTGAATTTGAAATTATTAATTCAACTAAAATAACTCTTAGTTGATTCTGATTCAGGAGTTTGATAATTAATGTTATATTTGATTTAACATTAATTAAGTTAAACGATCGGAGTCCTTCAAATGAAAAAATTGAACACGCCCTAAGTTTCTGCATCTTCCCGTTGCCTTTCCTTCCCCTGATCCCTAGATCGATAGTTACCATTCACTGGGGACTCGCTGCCACCCTCTGTCTCCTGCCCCATATGCCATACCATGATGCTTGTGTTGTGTGTAGTAGTAAAAGTGTTGGATTATTCAGCGTGAGGAACGAATCTTGCATTAGATAAAAATGAATAATTTAACCAGTGTATATATGACAAAAATCCATACACTTAATATTCTTAAAGAGTTGGATGTAATATGATAGCTCATATGTTTTTTGTCACTTGGCCTGGTATTAAATATCCCCCCTTTGGTGTTTTAGACTCTCTTCTTATGTCACCATCCAATAATAATGGTTGAAAGTTATACAACGTTTTCCATGTTGTAGTGTTCCATTCACTTATGCAGTTCTTGATTTATCCGTCTCCCGATCTAATAATTTACTTATGTAGCTTTTGTTTGACCTAATATCATTAGAGATCGATCTCTCTAATGTTTTAGACTTTTCTCGTCTATATAAAAAAAGTTTGTACTTTTCCTTTGGGTTTTGGATAATGAATGTATGCATAAATATTGGTATGATCAAGGGTTATAATTGTTGTTAAGGATTTTCCTTTGTCCAAGATATTTTATGGTCTTCCTTAAGGGAGAAAAAGAGAGAAACTGTGCGTACGGGTGTTGGGTGAAGGTAACTTGGACAAGAGTTTCGCTGCCATAGCTATCCCAAAGAAAAAATAATTGCAAGATGACTTCCTCGGCGATTGATAAATTATATATAGCACGTACTCTGTATTGAATCATGAGTGCTTCGCATTTCAAAAGTATGATCAATCCAATCTGGTCAGTGTAAATGGGATCCACAACTTATCTTACCTTAAAAAGAAAACAAAATAATTGCCCCAGAATAATTAAAACGAAGAAGATCTCCTCTTCATTCCTGTACACTAGTGAGAAGCGAAATTACTGATGAAGTTTTTATAGGTATTGGATTCTCACTCAACTTGCATAGCTGTATGCATACATTGTATGTCAACGCCCCTCAAAACTACTTTATCTTAAAAATAGCTAAGAGCATAGACAGAAGAGTTATGTGTATGTGACTCCAATCATCTGTGTCTATTTTTTGTCCCTTTAATTGAAAAAAAATAGCATATCATAAAAACTAACAGTTTTTAATTCAGAAAGGGAATGTTATCCTCTTTTTAATAATATGTCGTTTTTCAAATAAGGAAAATGAGACACAGGTTTAACGGAAAAAAAATTGTTTAATTCAATCCATGTGTAAATAATGTCATGAATTTCAGATTTGGACGTTTGAATATCGAAACTGGTCGACAGGAAGACTGATGGTAATTAACTATGAAATAAGACAGTTTTCAGCCTTTTCCCTTAAAATGAAAGATAGTAGTAATAATAGTTTACCATTTCCACGCCATGTTGTGTGTCCTGTTGTATAATTCACACCAAAACAAAGAAAAATTATTATTTATTTGGCTTGTTGGTATTTATAATTAATTTCACACACTTTAATATATGTTTTAATGTGTAATTTAATTATAGTAAAGATTAATTTAAATATGTACATTTAATGTTCTATACGTGAAGGGTATTCGGTTGACCAGCTAGCACCTTTGCGGCTTTGCTGCTTAAGGATCTTATCATTATGACGATAATTATCACCTTTAATTAACTAAATAATGAATTCACAAATAACTAATGATCATTTGTTTAAACTTATTTGTTAGAATAATAATTTTTATTTTTTGCTAATTTGTTTAAATAAAGTTACTTTTTTAAAGAAAATTCTATTTATTTTTAAAAAATATTTAAAAAATGTTTTTCCACAATTAGGAAATTAGTCTTTAACTTTTGGTCCAAAAATATCTTGATTCACAATATATATATATATATATATATATAACCAAGATTTTAAACATAAACTTTTAAAGTTTTTCCTGATAATGTGCTCTCTTTTTGTCCTGAATCAGAATTTGATTGGTTTTTCTACTACCAATGTTTTGTTTTTAAACAAAAAAATAGTAAAAGTTTTTCGATATTTTAATTAATTAAATATGCCTAAATGTTTATAGTCTGAAATGCACTATATCTCTTTTATAGTAGGCTATGTAATAGTGTTACATTATACAAATTTATGAAGGGAAATTATTATTTTAATGTTTCAAGTAAGTATTAAAATGCACGTATATCTCTTGTCCAATTCTTTTTATCATCAATCCTATGTAATTAGACTCTTCCTAGTATGCTGGTGGTAGGCCGTTAGAAATAGACAATATGAGAGCTCCTTTTGAGTCATATATAATTTTAATGGAAATCATTAGGCATAGACAATTTTTAGATTTCAAAAAATTCTTATGAATTTTTTTAGATATTAAAATCCTTGTATTAACAATAAATGATTAAGAATATAATAGCAAAAAATACTCTTCATTTTATAATATATCTGTTGTATTTCATATTAGTTATATTCTTTCTCATCTACATTTTTTTTTTATTTTTTCGCTGCACAATAAATGATTAATTAAGAATGTAATAAGAAAAACTATTTAATACTTTATTGGTACTGTAAAATGAAAAAAAAAAGCATTTTTATTAAAACGTCAAACAAAATAGGAGGAATATAATACTTACATGGATCTGTAAACAAAAAAAAAAAAGAAGAAAACTACATGTTCTGTTTTTTAATTATTCTTCATGACAAAGAAAAGGGCAGAAAAAAAGGTCAGGACTTGGCATTTTGCCCAATTATTTGTTTGTTAATGCAGGAAAACATCGCCAGGAATATATAGTTAGGGGAAACTTCTCTCGTTGAACCGAAAAAGAATGAAGAATTCAATCAGTTTCATTTTCAGGGAGTTGCTTTCTTGTCTTTGTTTTCATGAACAGCAGTATCCACTCATAATCTTTGCAATCGAATGCTAGCTGCAGCTTTTAAATAAATATGTTACAAATGTTTTTTGTTTATTTTGTATGAATATTGACATCATGTGGTGCGTCGTCTGTTAGTCTGTACTGTATACGTATTACCTCGTGACCAACTTTTTTTTTTTTTAATTCTTCTTTGCTTTAGAGTGAGATGGATTAAAAATATTATCGTTTCCTAAGCCAGTTTAAGTTTGAAAGCATTTGTGAATTAATGTATATAAATATTACGCATTTATAAACCTCTTTAATTAAAAAAAATCCAACTTATTTTAAATCACTTTATGGTGTCAGAATTCCTCTTACTTCATTAATTAGGCTCTTAATCCTTTGAGGATTATCCTCGTGGCTAGCTTTAACCTCTAACATAGAAAACTCTACCTTTTCTTTTAAGTTTTGACAATTCTAAATTTGTTTATGAGTGAATCCTATCAAGTTAAATAACAAAAGGAGATATAAGGTTTGATAAGCGATTGTGGAAGAGCGAAGAGAGAAGAAAAGGAAAAGAGATTGTGAGCTTAAATTCTTCCAAATAATCTTTTTTATAAAACTAACAAACTAACGTATTTGTTAATAATAAAAAATGAATTAAATAACAAAAATTATCATGCTTCGTAATTTTTTCTCTCATAATCTTAAAGATTGGTTACATATCCATTGACACTTCAAGTTTTTCCACAACAGTAGACTAAGGTAATGCTGCACCTCCAAACCTTTTGTCCTCATATTAATTTTAAAGTTTTGGATTAAGGTGTGATGTTTAATTATTTTTTTTTTTATATAGTGTTCAACTTTTCTATTTTTATAACATAATAAAATATGATGAATTATTTTTTGAAAGGAAGGTAGAATTGATTAAGCAGTAAGCTTTCCTCCTTCAAATCCTAATATGCCCAAATGCTAGCTAGGAGAAAATACATTTATCATAGAAACGATCTATTTTACCAAAATAAAATGAAACAATCAAATCGATCAATTAAAAGTATTGGTTGAAAAATAAAAACCGTAGAAATGAAACCACGAAAAAAATATAGTAGAAATATCTTCATAATCCAATTCATGTGCTCACCTTCCAAATTATTTCATAAAATATTGTCGAAGCCTGTGTTACTCTAAGGGATGGAAATCCACTTAAAGATTCGCAAGTCTCAACCCGTATTAAAAATATTGCAATCACACGTGATTAAGGTAAAATAATTGACCTAGTCATTTATTTATTTCTTAGTTTTTTCGTTTAGACTCTAGAGATCAGCACATAAAGCATATCAAATTGCTTGTTTTCCACAAGGAATCTTTATAGAATGTCGTATATTGTCATGTGTGGATCTTTTCATGTTCTATTCGTACTTTTATGTCACAAAATTAGTATGTAATTGTGAATGTAAAAATTTATAGTACATATTGCTCTGAAAAATATTGATGAATATCAATTGTAAGAAGTTGAAGGACATTTCATTTGAAATATGTATGTTAGGAATCAACAAATCAATCAACCCTGTATCCAATTACAACCAAAAATGAAAATGAAAAATAAACCCTTTAATAGAGAAAACCAGAGGTAGGTCGTTGTTGAAACATGATCTAAAGCTAGTTAAACATTATCTAGCACATTGACAAGCCAACCAAAGCCAAAAGCAGCACCGACACTACAAAATTATAAAGGTTTAAATGTGTGCTTTTCCCCGCTCCATGTTACAGACATTCTATTTGATCGCTTACTTTAAAAAGGTTGTAATAAAATCTTTGTAATTTTTTTTATTATTTCTCATAGTCTTTAATACGCTTATTTTGTCAGTGAAGTATCATTTTTCATTCATTTCTCCTCTTGTAACCAATTTTATTTTTTTAATTCATTGTATCTATCTAAATATTATAAATTTTAATTTAATTCTTCTAAATATCAAAGATTTTTTTTATTTAAACTACCAAATGCATAGATGAACTAAACTCAGCAAAAAAAAAAAAAAATTGGTAGATAAACTTGCCCACGGCTGCCTTTCAAAAAAAATTGCCCCAAATTATTTTAACTCAACCAAAGGTTTTCGAATTCAAGTATTGAATATGTTATTACTTTGAGGAAAAGATACATGTGATTTATGTAAAGCAAAAAATTTACTCTCTCGTGTAAGAGATAAATAAAAAAAAAGAGATAAATTTTTGTGTAGTAAATTAGTACTTTCTAAAGCATATGGCTAAATATAAAAAATATTGATATTTATAGTGATCACATATAAATTGTTTAATAAAATAATAAATGCAATAACATCAAACAAATTTTCTACTATGATAATTCCATTTAATATATTATTGGTTTAATACAATATATATATATATATATATATATTGACAATTGTTCATGCACTAGCTTTCCAAAAACTAATAAGATCTGGTTATAATTTTCATGCTTCATAAAATAAATTAAATGTAAAATTCGTGCCAAATTTGCTAAATCAGTTCATAATTATGTATTTTTTCCTTTTTCCCCTTTTAAATACAATGATTCTAGTTAACTTTAGTTATATAACTATTATATCAGTTTAAGCATGATATTACTTGAACTCTTCAATACGTGATATAAGATGTGTCGAATCATGGATAGTTAAAAGAGAAGGAAAAAAATTCTGATTTGATTCTCTCTATTAATAAAATTATCATTCTAATAATTTACACTTATTGATTAAAAAAAAAAAATCTTCACATGCCACAATTTTACCCACTCGTTTCAGTCTAGAAATTAATGGGATTTGAATGTATAGCCTATACAAGATTTTACATTCTAATATATTACCGCCATTGTAAAGAAGTAGAAAAAAACATAGCACAATTTTAATTTCTTTCTAATTTATTTTGACATAGGTACTATAAAATTCATCATTTAACTTTTGTCTTCCACTCATTTTCTGCAAAATCTTTAAAACAAATTATCTCACACTCTAAATGATAATGCTGCACAGTGCAGGATACTGTAAAAAAAATGTAAATCAAGAATAAAATTATTTTATATCAATTTAATGTGATACAGAGTTGTTGATTTTAGAATTGCTGCATAGAACAGTCAACAGTGTCTCCTATTCTTATAATAAACAACGGTCATAAAAAAAATAAAGACCAAGCAATTGTATTAAAGCCCATCAAATTTTCAACACTTACAAACATCAGAAACAATATTATATGCCAATCCTACGGTACCAAGGGGTCTAGCTGGTGGGATGGTTGATTCAACGATAAAACAAAAAGATTAGCTAAGCAACCTCAACAAAAAAATAAAAAGAAAAGAAAAAGAGATTAGCTAAGCACTTGAAAGTCAAAACGTTTACCATTAGAAGCCTGAACCAAAAGTTTATGAGATGTATGAAATTAAAAGAAAATAAAATGAAAGGAGCAAAGCAAAAACAGCACGGACAGTCCGTACTCCAGCACATTAAGGCTAAACCTCTCTATAACAGCCCAAAAAGCAAAAAACAAAGTGAAGGGATAGGCTTGAAAAGAAGAAAAAACACAAAACCTAAAACACTGTATGATTGATTAATCAGCTTGGAACCACATGTTACGTGGGACCAAACATATCAAATAACGATCATTTGCATGAGATTGTAAGGCAGTTAACGCTTCACAGCCAAATCGTACAATACAGCCTAATCACGCTCTCTTTAAGAGTTGATGCTATCATATAATACACATCATTTCCCAAATCTTTTCAGACATGTATAATGCACTAACCCAAATAATAATAAAAACAACAAAACAAAAAAGGCAACATTTTCAAAAGAGAGAAAAAAGAAAGAGTTTTTCATAATCTCCGATTAACATTCACTAAAATTCAGAAATCACAAATAGTATGAGATATACATTACATACTTACATATAGACTAGAAATTAAACAACAATACACTTTCTGTCATTGTATTTGTATTGCAAATTGCAAATTCAACATTCTCGGCTGAACCGTAACGCATTAGGATCTCGAAGAATACAATCAAGACCGTACCGTACTGAAACAAAAGAAAATTTTAATTTTTTGGTTAATATATATAAACTTATATAAAGTATTTGTTGTTATTATTATTATTATAATTTTTTTAATATACAAAATTTCAACCTCTATACAAAGGAGACCGTTCCTGAACCACTTTAGAGACCTTGGATTGCCGGAAAGCCTTCATCGGACTCGGAAAGAACCACCCTCTCCCTTTCGTCCGCGGTCTCAATTCTCCATCGCCGGAAACCACCGATACCGCCACCGACCTTGATCGCGCCATCACCGGATTTATGCCACCATCGCGGTCTCGTTCCTCCGCCAATATCTTCTTCGCCTCCCACTCCAGCTCCGGGGCGCCGCCGCCGCCGCCGTGTCTACTGCTCTTCTGCGACTTGAACATTGACCAGAACGACCTCGCCGACCGGCTTCCGTTCATCGCTGGCGAGTCCCTCGTGCTGTCGAGATCCGAAATCCTATCTCCGCCGCGACCGCCTCCGCCAGAGAACCGCGACCGTGACCGGAGAAACGGAATAGCCATGGAGCGCGAGCGGCGGAGCCCTGGCTCTTGCTCGATGAGGTTGTGGACGCGGCCGACGGAACCGACGCCATCGCCGGAAAAACGCGATAAGGAGGAGGAAGAGGAGGAAGAGGAGGAGGAGCTGGTGGCGTAGCAGGAACAGGGGCGCACGTTAGCACAGTCAGGGCAAAGAGTTACGAGACGGTCTCGAAGGCAAGTAGGGCAAATTCCGGTTCTTCTTCTCTTTGATGGATGCTGCGGACACTTC
This sequence comes from Glycine tomentella, assembly GCA_007407185.1. Taxonomy (NCBI): domain Eukaryota; kingdom Viridiplantae; phylum Streptophyta; class Magnoliopsida; order Fabales; family Fabaceae; genus Glycine; species Glycine tomentella. The sequence continues at coordinate 359,874 of PYAF01006234.1, read as the reverse complement.
CAAATCTCTTCTTCGTCCATGTACAAAGCCATTTTCTTTCACTTCGACCTTTTTTTCTCTCTCTGTTTTTATTTTCTTCTATCCTTCCTTGTTCTCTGCTGAAATTTCTTTTCTTTCTATTTGTGTTTTGTTTTTCTCTCTAGCTTTCATTGCTCGGGTGAGGGATTTAAAAGGAGTGTAGTTAACCATGGTTAGCGTTAGTTTAACCGGGGTTAGTGACCGTTGGGGGAACCAAACGCCGCGTTTTGGGTAACGGTTCGGGTTTTGAGTGGGTTAGCGGCGTTTTTAAGATTTGGTCCTTAATTGGGGTTGTGATTAACGGGAAAGCCATTGGTGACATTTTTTAAAAGAAAAAGAAAAAGAAACTGAAAAGGTGAATGTGATTGTTGGGACTTGGGAGTGTTGTGTTGACACCTTCTTTTTTAGTCGTAAAAAGTAATGCAGACACAACGAGCGCATTTTCACATCTGAGATGGGACTACGAAGTAACCCAACAACTCAAGACAGGGCCCACTCCCAACAAGATTATTACTTAATAATGGACACTTACATTTCCACTTTTTTTATTTTTCTTTTACAAAAATCGCCCAACTTTTTATCTAAACATTATGAATCCTTGTAAAAAAAAAAAACACTAAATTAAACAAATTGACAAGTAGAATTTTTTTATACTTCAGATGCCTTTTCCCTGAAAATTGATTAAATTAAATCGTAAGCACCCTTTCACGTAATTCAAAACTATGACTTAACATAGTATATTATTGTTTTCATGAAAATCATTAGTTATTTGTTAGTTTACAAATGATGATTTCGATTTTTTTATGCAATATTTTAAAATTTGAGTGGTGTCAGTGAAACAAATAGGTGTCGAGGAAACTTTGACTTAGTACTAGTCTTCTTCCAACCTCATTTGAATCGATCAAGGTTTTAAATATATTTTTTGAATAAGGACGGTCTTGAATGAAAAAAAAACCATTCATTTTAATGATAGGTTTAAAAAATATAAACATATTTAAAATGCAAATTGTTACATTATAAAATATGGCAGCATAAAAGCATTTAAAAGCACACGGAGTCCTCTAAGGTCAAAAAGTTAATACGAAAATTCTTATTAGTGAAAATATTCCTATATATAACATTCAATATAGTACGCCACATCTCCAAAATGGTCAAAGGCATTGAATAACCGAGTCCCTCAAATCTCAATTGTTTGGTTGAGCGTGTCTAAGACTAAGTGCACGTGCAAAGACAACAAACGGGGCCATGAAGGAGCAATATTTTAATTATTGTTAACAACATTCTTACTTTTGCGTTATTAAAAAATATTGTCCCCAATAATGTCAATAATTACAATCGTATTCGTAAGACAAGGCAAAATTTTCAAACCCAGCCGTAGATATCCAGCCGTAGATATTATGTAATTCAAACGTAATACTAGAAGTCTATATATCAGTGGTGTACAGAAATATAGCATTTATAGATGGAACATGTATGAAAAGATTTTTAATTTTGCCACCACATAGTAGTGATGGGAATTAATTGTCAACATGGAAGCTTTTTGTTGTGCCTATTTTTCGACAAGAATTTTCTTTAATGTTTTTGTTGGGTGGTCTTTTCAGAGGGATGCTTGCGGTAAACGGTTTAATACTTTACATTTGCCTGCTTTATTAATAGCTAGATCATGCTACTTTACTTGCGAGTTGTAAGCATGTCCCACTCGCTACCTTTCAAAGTACACTAAACCGCATCTAGGTTCTAGCGGTACTTGTGGAGGACGAATTTGTTTAACGCGTGTAAAAATAAAACTGAAATTAACATGGTATATATAACTAAGCACAATCAATACATTTCTACGGATTATATTGTGGACAGCAATTCTAGGCCTTTAGTCCAATGGAAAGGTCACTCTCTAAAGCAGTGATGGAAAAATGAGATTGACACGCCTCAACCTGTCAAAAGCAATAAGATATGGGATCGGCACGTGTTTAAAAATGGGTTAAAAATTAAAAGGGTTAAATTTCTATATGGTTCTTAAATGTTCTGGAAAATTCACTTTTTTCATTTTTTTTTTTTAGTATTTAGGTCACTATATTTTTCTCCTGTTAACGGGTCCTTGGAATCAAGTATCATCGTTCCTTAAGTGATGATGTATGATAAACAATCACTTTAACATGTTTCTTGAGGTGTTTTGGAAATCAATTTGATTTAATTTTATGATATTGTTATTCAGAACACACAATATTTTTCTTCCCAGTTTGACACAAATATGCATGCATAGGGAAATTGAGAACTAAGCACGATCATGTTGAAATTCGCATAATTAGCATAAGCGTGCTTGATCTAGCAAGGCCAATATCATTGAGACTTTGCATGTCCATGCTAACTTCAGCACACCATTGTGCCCTAGAGCATGGTTGAGCACTTGTGCTAATGCTTATCTTTAAGGTTTCCATAGTTTCAAAAGTTCTGTTCCGTATCTGCAATACATTGTCTCTTTGCGTCCTAAATAAAAAATATATAAATAGAAAAGGGGGAATTAGCAACGGTTGGGGGCGTCTTTTGTTTGTGGATAATGAAAGCTTTTTGCGCGAAAACAGCAGCAACGAGAATGAATTGGAATTAGAGCAAGGAAGGGCGTAAGGAGCGGGATCAGAAGCTTATGCCTATACATTATTTTCTCCCCTTTTTTTTTCTTATCAATTTGGCTGTAAATTTGTGCTTCCCTATTTTGATGACAAGCTAACTTACATAGTTAGGGTTACAATGTAAATTAAACCCGCAAAACCTCGATTTCTTATTTATATTGAATTCCTGTTTTCCTAATCAACTTTTTTTAAGCTAAAAGAAGGAGAATCTGTCAAGGGAGATGCTTTCTGACATCATAACTATGTTGGTACCCAAAATTCAACTCCCTCAAAAGCAGTCTCACAAAAATAATGCATTCTTTTGTTTGGTCAAATGGATTATCCATTTGTTTTAATTCTTGCCTAGAAATTATCACTATAAGCATGTATGATTCAATAAAATTTCCAGTGTTTGTACAGTAGTGTTAGTTGGCAGCCAACGTGGCACATCACCTTTGGTATTGGTCCAATAATAAAATAATTAAAGCTCAAGTTTTAGATTATTAAAAAAAATGATTTGCTATATTATATATAAAACAAAAAAATTTCATTTGTTAAAAAAAATCATATATATTAATAAAAAAAGGTCCTAAAATAGAACTCTCATTTAAAGTAAAAAAAAATTCTTGAAATTTATTTTAGATATTACTCAACATAGGATCGATCTTAATCATTGTTTAATAATGATACTTAATAGGAAAAACTAAAAACAATAACAAACAATATTAATTTGAGAGACCATGATCGATAAAAAATTATTGAAGGTTCAAAAGTAAATTTTATAAAAAAAAACATGACATTAAGACTATAACTTTTTATAGTGTCAGTAAATAAAGAATATAAATAATTACATACATCGTCAGGCATAATATCAAAATTTAAATGTTTTAATTGGAGTTCATTCTGCTTCTTTAAAAACTCTGCATGGCCGGCAAAATACAATTGCATAGCTTCAATAACAATTAATAAATATATTATTTCGGTTGGCAAAAAAAGGTTATATCAGAGGACTAAAGTGTTAGCTCTTGTTGAAAAATCAAGATCTAAAATAGTTATTGAAGCTTTTAAAAAGCCTATAAAAAATTGATGCTTTTGAAAAGGTCGAAATTAATGATGCAAAGTGGAAAAGAAAATACAAAACAAATATAAGAATTCAGGACTCGGTTCAAATGATTTTTTTTTTTAAATTAATGATTGATTTCATGAAAATGAAACCCATCGGTATAACATTGACATTTAATCCGGAGTTCTAAAAAAGAATACTAATTGTTACTCACTAGAAATTGACTGTGTAAAACCGCCGGCAAATTACCAATCTTTCTTAGACATTTATTTCTCGTCTCATATTTCTTAATCTTTAAATTAAGTAATGTGTATTTTTTAATAAAATATTAACTACATAAATTATTATAATAATTAGCAAAGATAACATAAAAAAATATTGTGTGAAAGAAAGAATAAGCGGTTTGAAATAATTTTTACCTTACAAGTTATGAAACTATTAATAGAAATTATTTACTAAATATTTTAGACTAGTTAAACAAGGTCCTGATATCGTTTAGACTTTAGACAGTTGAATTGGCTTGAGAGAGAGAATTCCCAAATTAATATCTATAATTAACTTTGTATATCAATGTAATTGTCAACGCCGCAAGATCCTGTTATATCTATGGTTTGTCCTCTACAATAATTACCCCCCAATCCTGTTAAATGGTCAACTTGTTCTAGATGGAAAATAAACCTTTTGTTCTTAGTTAAATGTAAAACCAAAGGATTCTGTGGACACTTCATTGACACAAAATGTGAATGCAAGTGAGATATTTGAATTATTCAAAATACACACAAAATTCATCCAATAACTTGCGCACATGCACTCATAAATGCATAAATGAGAGGAAGAGTCACTTTCATTACATCAAATATAGATGAAAATTATTTTTGAACAGTTTGATAACGTTTTGTCAAATATATTTATTTTTCCAAACCCACTATTTAATTGAATGTTACTATATATATATAATGTGGTGGCACTGTTGCAAGTTAGAATTCTCAAATAAATTATTTCATTAAATGTGACTGTTAAAGTTTTCCAAAATAAATAAATAAATATTGAATCTTATAATCAACCATTCAATTTCAAAGGTTTGACAATGGATTAAAAGGTCCGAGTATTGACAATTTGTTCTTCTTCATTGGAGTGAAATCCGATTGGTATCATCACACCAGTGAACAATTCCAAAGCTATGTGAGAATATTATACTTAACAGTTAAACTTTCATGAAAAACTTATCATGTAATTTCAAATTTAGTTCATGAACATACTTGATTACATCGTGACATGTTATATTATAAATAATCAATGAAGTTTATCTCAGTTAATTACACGCACATAATACATTAATATTATAAATTATTTAATATCTATCTTTAATTATTACTGATAAAAAATATTACATTATAAATAAACTGTCCATTTTATAAGACAAGTTCGATCCAAACCATGCACAGCCTAAAAACCAGGTGCTTCGAGTGAGTTCTGAGTGCATCCATTCATTCAACGTTTGTACACTAAAATATGCAATTGGTCTACACAATGTTCGTTTTGCAGTTTACTTCACCACCCAACTACTCACTTATAATGCCAAGATGACTATCCGACGCTTTGTTCATGATTTGAAAATACGTGCAGGTACCCTACATGCATTGATTGTTTTTTGTCAGCTTCTGACAAACAATTCAAGAATTACCATACTTTCATTATTACTAAGATGGGATATTGCACGTGATCATACTAAAACAACCCAAAACATATTTATTGTAAACAAAAGTTTTATGTACAACATCAAGGACTTTTTCTGTCTTTAAACCAAAATAGACTTTCACTTGGAATCTTATTATTATTTTTTTTTTTACAACCACGGCAATGAGGTTTACTTACAATCTTGTTTTCATCCATCAAATTTAGTAACAATCTAATTTACAGTTTAGTAGAATTATTTTTTTATGGAACTGATTTGAAGTATTGAATATAATTGGGATGTATGGTGTCTAATATTAACCTGAACCATGTATCTACATTGAAATACATGTTTTTCCATAAAACAGTGCAGGATTTGATTTTATAACTTTAAAACAAGCAAAATATTAGTCGTTTGTGTTTTTGTTAGTTATTTTCTTCCAGCCACAATTTTTATTTTCTGGAATGTTGGTGCTTGGAAAAGACGAAAGTCCACCAACTTATTCAAGGCTTCCAGGAATGTCGTTACATTTTTTTAATTATTATCTGTTCTAATTAGCCAAATTAAGTTAATTTATTATTTTATGTTTAGCCTTTTTTTCACGATTTATGTGCAATATAGTGTTTATTATCCTTATGCTATTTTTTTCTTCTTTCAATCTTCCTATTTGTCTGTCCGTGACCAAATCAAAGGCATATGAAGTGTGCCGCGAACCTTTTCACCTGCAGAAATGAAAATCGTGGCACTATAGATTTCAACTTTAAGCACTGGTCACCTAACCTATTTAAGTGGGCTTAAGTAATGTATTTGATTGGGCCAGCACGTTAGGCTTAAGTAGTGCGTAAATTGGGAACTACTATTTCCACTATCAACCTCGGAAAATTCCTCTTTTACCCAATTACTAAATTCCCACACCACTTTCTTACTTCTCATATCCAAAATCATCTCCCTCACCCCAATCCAGATCCAGAACACACGTGCCACCACTCTCCCCCGTGTCACCAGACCGTGTCATCACCTCCCCTATGCCACCCATCCCCCTATGACCCCACCCAACCCAGATCCAAAATAGATATAAGTGTTTGTGATGTTTTGTTGTTGTGAGAGTTTGTGTTGGTTGTATTGTTGTGGGTAGTTGTGTTGTTGTGGGTGTTTGTGTCGTTTGCAAGGGTAGGGGAAGGGGAAGAGGAAGAGTCAGGGGATTTTTGGCTAAAATAGAATTACATTTCTATTTTGGAAGGGTATGGGGGATTTTGTGAAATGGAATTACATTTCCATTTTTAAAAAAGACAAAAAAAATAAAGAATAATAGAAACACAATTTTGTTTCATAAATTTTAAAGTGTGCAGCATAAACATATTTTCACTATGTAAATGGGGGTAAAAGAATCAAATGAAAATACAATTTTGTTGTGCAAGTGTGCAATGAAATCATGTTTTCATTGTGTTTTGATTTTTTACCCCCATTTGCGTAAGGGAAATACATTTTTGTCATGTTTGCGTCCAAGGGACAATTTGGAAATATAGCTAAAAGGCACTCACATTTATAGTGCTAATAGCAAAAATTGTAATGCCAATAGCAATACCTGAAAAAATTGTTAGTTTTCCTAGCTAAGAACCTATGCACCTTGGACTTTCAAAATCCTCTTATAAGACTTATAGGTCAATAATGCTAGTATTGTTCTTATGGGAAATGAAATGTTTTGAAAGACAATTGACATTAGAACAATCCAAATGGAGATACATGATGAAATTGTGGGAACTTTGACTGATGTTCGACATATACCAGACTTAAGGAAAAATCTCATTTTTTGGATGCTCTAAATTCTCAAAGTTGTATGTATTATACTAAAGATGGAGTTTTTAAAGTCTCCAAAGGTTCTGTTATTTTTATTTAAGGAAAAATGGTAAATGATCTTTACCTTCTCATTATTCAGTTTTAGACACTACTTGTTTATAACGTGTCTGAGGATTTAAGAGCAAAATTAAAAAAATAAAATACATTGTAACAAGTCACACACTTTACATTAGACCAGCTTTATGTATGCCTCCTTTGCTTACTTCTCATTATTTGGTAGTTTCCTTAGTATATGAGAGAGTGAAATGAATGTGGCACATGAGTTCTTACAGTGGTAAAATAACCTACTTTTTAGTTGTTTTTTACAAGATAAAAGATAATTTAGATTTACACGGTAGCGATATAAATTATAGATTTTTCTCTAAGCTTTCCAATAGTACAAAGGAACATCTCAAACTGATAAGTGTAACTCAAAATATGACATTGTTCTATCATGGTTTTTAACATGAAAAATAGCTCTTGTCTCTAAATTTTTATTTTATTTACGATAACAAAAGTGAAGGCTCACATTTCTCATTTCTATTTTATCACATGTTTCAATTTAGAGGGCGCAAATTAGGTCGTCTGGGTAGGGTCACAATTTTTGTGGCCCAGCCTAGCCATATTGGACCAACAAGCTGATATCAAATTATCCCTAATTAAAAATAAATAAATAAATAAACAAAATTAAACTTGTTTAATATACAAATTTCTAAGAAACGTATATAAATTTATATAAAAAAAAGGCTTATAAGACTAGGTCAATATTTTACTGGCCCAATAGGCACTATCTACTTAAGCCTAAATAACCATGTCCTTTTCGGGGCTACATTTTTAGAGCATCTTAGCTTTAATTAGTATCTCCTAAAACAAGGCTTTAATTATGGTTTGTTCGGGTCAACTAATCAAGTTTAGCTCAAATTGCCAATTCTATTGCTTTTTATATCTGTTTTATTAATTTTTGTTTTTTTTCCACATTTTTAAATTTATTTCATTTAACAAAATTAATCCTTAAGATTTAAAATACCATTTCTTTTAATACTAGCATTGAAATCCATGCTTGGCACGGATTTTTAAAGGAAAAAAAAACAGTAAAAGAATGAATAACAAATTGAATAATTAGATAAAATAAATAAATAAATATAAAAATGTGTCCAACGAACATGTGGAGGTGACCGAATAGTGTTAATAATACTATTGATTAGACTTTAAAGAATGAAGCTTATTTTAATCTTTTTGTATTATATATTTTGGTAATATTAAAACTAAAATGAAAGATGTTTTATAGTGTGTTAATTAAGGTGAGATTTTTGTAAAGCAAAAGACTAAAGTGTCGATATTTACAGACTCAAAATTGAAATAAGAATTTACTTTATAAATAGCCTCTATTTTTTCCATATAAAGTAATTGTTTGGTCTCTTCAATTCCATACAATGAATCATGTTACATTAATAACAGTAACAGTTCAACTACTATAAATCTATCGGGTCAAAATGTCAAATAGTAAAAGACAAATTGAACTCATCTATTCAAATTGCATCAATAGATTGACCTTGTAATATTTAATGACTGTCGGTTATTTTAAATGTCAGTTGTTTTAATTTTTGACTTTAAAGAATGTCTTTTATGCTAATATTTTTGTACAATATTTGTCATAACTTCAACACTTGGTTGTAAGTGAGTTTTGTAGAACAAAAACTATTTTTAAAATTACCTTATTAATGATTTTTTTTTCTCAGTTATACATATAATTTTCAATTTGGTTCCTATATGTTAAATCTTATTAAATATGTATCTATATGTATAAACGTTATCGATTTGATTTATGCAACTGTTAACCTCCTTATTCATTTTTAATCTAGTATGTATACATGTAAAACATTCTTAATTTAATTCATGTATATGGAACACATTATTAATTTGGTTTCTTACATTTAAGGACTGAATTAAGAAAATGTTGCATGTATAAAAATTAAATTACACTATATGTATATATATATATATATATATATATGAACCAAATTTAAAATGTTTAAGAAAGTTAGCCATCATTGTATAACGGTAGAGACTAAACTGCTAACATTTGTAGATATAAAAAGTTACAAACCAATTTAATATATTTTTACATATAAAGAACAAACTGAGAATCTGCAACACAGCACATCATGCAGGAACTAAATTATATGTTTAACTTTTTTGCTTAAAATAATTATTAAGAAAAAATAAAATGAAGCACATCCATAATACAATTTGGATTCAACATTTCTCTTTTCTGTACATGTACGCTAGTTAATACTTAATAAGATTTATGTTATCGTATATCAGTAATAAGGACAATAATGATAAAATCCAAGAAAAGCTAGACATCCAGAGATTCATGGTAGGTCGGTAGGAAACGCACGCATGGCAACGGCAAGGATGGTAATGGGTTCATTTCATAGCATTGGCATGGCACGTGATGTAAGGGATGATAAAGCGGGTTGATCCAATCTTTTAAAAAATGGGGTGGAGTGGGTTGAGTTATTTTTATAAAATGGACTAAAAATACTAGTACATCTCACTTTAAAATAGTTTAGCGAACCAATGGATCCACCCGCTTAAAAAAAATTATTTTTTAGACATAACAAAAAATTATAAAAAAAATATAAATATAATTAATTTATGCTAAAATTAATAATAAATTCATACTTGAAAAAATACTAGCACACAATTTATATAGAGAACTATCAATAATCACATAGACTTATAAGTTTTCACAATTACTTTGTTCACATGTTATCAAACACAAAATCAACTTACCTTATTTTTAACTTTGTCCTGATGGACTGGCTCGTCCCAACCCATGTGTTTTGTAGGACATGTTGGTTTGGCCCTTTTTTAAAAGTGGGTTATCATTATTAACCTAATCCACCTTTTTTGGGGGGCTAAATGAGTTGGTACGCCGTATGATCCCAATTTTATCATTCCTACGTGATGCGAAACGTCGAAGTTTAAAGTAATCAACGTACACGTGTGAAAGAGGGTTGCAGTGTAGTCAATGGTGGTGTGCCTTCGAGAGTGTGGATTTTTCCTTTTGACCCAAACCAAAAGAAACGGTAGGGTGTGACTGCCATAATAGAGACACTGCAGTACCCTATACCCAGTCAAATTCAACGCCATCAACTTTCACCTTCCTCCTTCTTTCCTCTCACATTAATAATCACTCTATAGGAATATATAATATATGTGGTACCTTTCAGGACATTTTCAATTCATCGTGTCCGTATAAGAACAAATTAAACGCAATTTTATCTAAAAATATTTTAAAACATTTAAGCAACTTATATATTTAACTGTAGTATTTTGCTTAGCAAGTCAGATTTTATTATGGACCTGCAATAATTGGCTTTATCACTTTTTTTTTTTTTTTTTTTTTTGTTTCCAAATATCTCGCTATAGGCTGTTTCAAGTTACATATAGAGAGATATTTGGAAGCAAAGGTGTGGATCTAATCCGACAATGAAATGGAGCATCGACTTCAATAATATAGTTACTTGTTATCAACGATACAGTAACAGGCATTTGATATCCAATTAAATATTAAAAATAAGACAAAATACAAATTAAATAAGATTACAGATTTTTTTCCCTAAAGAGAGAGATAAGAAAAAAATGCTAGTAGTATTTTAAAGGAAAAGTATATGACTCGATCTTAAAAAACAATTTACCCTTAGAATAAGTGTATTTATATTTATTTTGTCTAGTAACATTTTATGAATATTATTGCATTGCTGATTTTTATTTGATAGATCAAGTTTACCAAATTTTATATAATTTCAAGATCAATTTAATCATTTTATTTTATGTATAATAATATTTTATACCATAATTAAGTGAATATTGATTACTATATTATATATTTACACATATTTAATTTATCTAAGATTACCTACAAAATGATAGATACTACTTGATTTAAAAATCAAATTTGTTCAACTTGAGTTTTATATAAAAAAATATATATTAAGTAGAGTAAGTTAATAAATTTAGAGGCATACAAGTTAGGTTACAATAAGGTACTCTTATCAGGGTCAATTAAGGTACTCTTTCTCACTTTTAGATACAGTCACAAATTCTAATATAATATTAGATTAGTATATATAAGAGAAGACTTGAAGTCCAAATTAAAAAAAAAAAGATTGGAAAAATTTGAGGAACCCAAAATAAGAAGTTAAGCCAAAAGAAGAATAAAGGCTTTATAAAAAAAAGCACAAACCTAGACAATACATGAAAATAAAACCTACACTTGAGACCCAAACTTAAATACAAGTTCAACTGAAAAACAAGTCAGAACTAAGTCGAAACAATTGGCTTTTAGGAGAATTAATTGAGAACGGTTCCACTTTAAGTAGTTAATTAGACATAACATAAGTTTTTTTAAAAAATGCAAGTAAAAGGACAAGGCTTCAAAAAAAGTGTTAAGTGGTTTTTAGACAAGTACATATCACTAAAGTTTACAAGCACATCATTCTAATATTATTTTTACACTTGAGCGAAATACTTCATCTTGTTTTAAAATATAAGCAATAAAAGTTTTTAATTTATTTTTTCTTAAATATAAACAAATTTCAATTATCTATGACTTAATTAATAAAACTATCTTTGATTGATAAGACTATCTTTAAAGTATTCTTCATTTAATAAGACTAAAAAAAATTATATTTAATATTAAGTTCCAATGAATAATAATTTTTAAAAAATATTTATTTTTAATCAAAAATAACAAATTTAATAAAATTAACTAATTTTCTTAATAAATGTTAAATATGTTTTTTTAAGAAAAATCAACTCTTCATTGGCATAAACCAGTCTCAGGTAATTAAGCCATTTCAAACAATCAATCATACCCAATTGAAACAGGGTCATCTTCTCTTGTCCTGTTGTTCTTCTCTATTTTCTCCTGTCCAGGCATCCAGCTACCCGCTGCAGAGTATGTAATTTTGGCCAAATAAACCAACGAAACAAAACAGACGGTGTCGGGAAAAAAAGTGTTTGTCTATGAGAATAAGCAATATGAAATTCATTTTTGAGCTAGCTGATACTTGCAAGCATCTAAGTCTCGTGAAACATGGGATTATGACATTGTGTGATGGTCACGCGTATATATTTTAATGCTAAGAATGATACTTCACATATGGGTATTCAATGCTTTTAATGGTGATGAAGTAACACCCCATAATTCCTTTCTATTTCCATGATGGAGTATAGTATAAGAGTAGCTATTTCTTAATTGTCCATTGGTGGTGTCTCAAAGTTCATCAGTCAGCATACATGGGAACTATGGCCTATGGATAATTTGGCCATGGTCCACGACCCTGCACCTTTCTTCAAAGCAGAATAATATACAAATATCTTTCCTATTCCTTCCCACGTAACCCCACAATTATGTGAATAAAATATAATATAATATCCACCTAAACTCAATGAAGGGTTTGTATGAAAAGAGTAGTCAGTGCTTATCCACTTCTTAATCGTATCAAAGATATGGTTCACAAAACCGTATATTAAAGAAACGGGAGAAGAAAAAAAACAGTAAGAATGATTTATCGATAATAGATCATGGTTGGGATCTATATATTTTTCAATTGTTTGAGGTTTCTCAGAGAATAAAGACAAAATGGACTCATTCATGGGATGGATGATCTCTTGATAATTTGGTTCATTTGACGTTGTAGAAAGTTTCCCTGTAATTATTGTTGAAGTTTGACATGGAATTGGCGAAATCAAGAGCTTTGTTAGACTTTGTCATAAGTTATTTTTAGCAATGAGATGGGACCCCTCCCTGATTAAACTCTTGAGATTGATGAGTAAAGTTAGGGAAATTGCTTCTACATGTTTACTTGTGGCATCATCTTTCTTCTTCATACAAGCATTTATTGTTTAAATTTTTTATATAAGTTTTATTATATTAAAATATTGTTTTTACATGTAAATGTTGTTGTTTATATGGGGAACAACCGTACAAAACTAACATTTTCAATCGAGAATGAATAAAAAAGTATCATTTGTCAATACCTTACATGCTAATTTTTAAAAATATATAACTGAAATTGACTTTAACTGAAGAAAAATTATAATCACTGCATGTCTGCATCGACACAAATAATTGTTGAATTGTATAATTTAAATTTCAAATTATTGTTAAGATTTGTTAGGTTGTTACAGTTTGTTATTATATTTCAATATTTGAATAGGAATTAAGATTAGATCAGTGTTATTATCTCGTATTATTAACATTTTGTTGAATTTCTCTCTCTTATATAAAAACCTCGTGTTGAGGAAAAATAAATGAAAGAGAATGAAGTGAATGAATAAAGGAGAATTGAAGAGTGAATTGTAACATCCCAGGCGTTGAAGAGGGCGAGGAGTGATCGCCGGTGCAGTGAGGCACGGACAAGGAGCGGCTCCTGGCAGGCTTCCAGCGGGAGGGGTACATGAATGAATTGAATATACACCCGAACGAGAGGGATTCAGAGATTGTGTAGGTATGGGATTGTACAGTTGAGGATAACTTAAAAGGATTTAATAGGTACTACCTATACGAACAAGGTGCATCTACTTTTCGGTAGCTCATAACATAAGAACTCCACAGTTAAGCGTGCTTGACTTGGAGTAATCTTGGGATGGGTGACCTCCTGGAAAGTTTATCAGGAAGTGTGTGAGTAAGGACTAAGTACACTGAAAAGTCTTGTGTTGATATGTAGGGACAGTCGTTGATCCTGTAAGTGGTCGGGCGTTACATGAATGAAAATTCTATTTTTTAACATGGTATCAGAGCCATGGTTTCCTCCATAAATGAGAGTCATGATTTTGAGAGTCATGGTATCCTCCATGAAAAGAAATTATCTTCCCCTGCCATAAGATTCTCTTAGCTTTCTTCTTCACATTCCCAAATATTCTGATTTTGAAATACTCAACCATCTATCTCCTTCTTAACCTTCACCTTCTCCGATTCCTTTACAAATTATGATTATTATTATCATAAATTTCATTTTTGCCTCGCATAACCTTTGCGATTTTGGCTCTGTTTTGAATCCTTCTCATATCCATTTGAAGGTCATTAATGTGAAGCTCGTTGTATTGTTCTGAGTTCTTCACAGACCAACCCCGAAGTCTATTGACATAAACATATGATTGTTCCGAATCCATTCTCGTATCTCAATTCTCCCTGCATGTATTCTATTTGAAGGTCATTGATGTGAAGTCAATTGCATTGTTCTGAATCTTCATAGACCATCCCTGAAGTTTATTGACATGAACATGTTATTGTTCTGAATTTCTTCTCGTATTTCAATTTTCTTTCTACCTCACAATCGAAGCACGTGAACTATCCTGTAGCACCTCTTGAACCTATTGTTGATCAAAGTCATTCCTGGAAGAGTGTTTGAAGAAGCAATTGGCAAGTTGGGCATGACCGATATTCATGCACCAACTTGAGGGGGAGTGTTGAATTGTATAATTTAAATTTCAAATTATTGTTAAGATTTGTTAGGTTGTTACAGTTTGTTATTATATTTCAATATTTGAATAGGAATTAAGATTAGATCAGTGTGTTATTATATCGTATTATTAGCATTTTGTTGAATTTCTCTCTCTTATACAAAAACTTCATGTTGAGGAAAAATAAATGAAAGAGAATGAAGTGAATGAATGAAAGAGAATTGAAGAGTGAATGAAAATTCTATTTTTTAACAATAACTTCATCTAAATTCAGTTGAATTTACTTAATTTTTTATATTAAAACTAATGAAGAGAAAATAATCAATATAAAATATTTTTATACTATCTTCTAATCATACAACTAGTTATGAATAGTAGGTTGGTTCACTTTTATAAGAAGTATCTCAAAAGTTCTTCTTACCATGATTTAGTATTGATTGACAATATAATTTTTTTTTTACATTGATAATGGAAGAAAAATTAAGCTCTTAATTAAATTACCCTATATCTCTTTTGATTAAAAATACAATCTAATTATTATACATAATATTATTTATATAGTTAATTATAAAAAAAATACAATCTAGTTACAGTATAAAGTTTTAATATAGTTAATGATAAAAAAAATACTCGTCAAAAGAAAAAATTGCAATTGAGATGCTACTAGGATGGAATTTAGATAAAGTTTGATCTTTGTATACGGAGCAATTGAATTCCTTAAGTAGAGCATGGGATCTTTTATAGAAGTTATTATTATGTTCCCTTGGTTGATGTTGGTGATCCACAATGGGAAGGTCATTTAGATCAACATCAACAACACTTTTAACTCAAGTTAATTGTGGTCAGTAATAAATGAATCCAATGATAAATCGTAAATGAGACAGAAAAAGAAAGAGAGAGGGGAAGAAAAAAGTGAAAATAAGACAAAAGAGAGAAAAAAAAAGGTGAAAGGAAGAAGGACGAAAAAAAGAGGAAAAAGACTAAAACAAGATAATGACGAGAACATAGAATTACTAATGAGTTTAACCCTTTACTAAGCTTATAGCTTTTCTCCACTTCGTCCTAAGACATATCGTCAGCCAATTTATATCACACTTCATTAGGTCTGGTTTAACTACCTTTTCTCATGTAAGTTTCAGTCGACCACTACCTCTCTTTGTGTCGAGTTCTTGGTAACAAACTTTTGTTCTTACGGGAACATTCAGTGGTCGTCTCATAATGCACCAAAACCACCTCAATCTATGCTTCCTTTTCTTTTTACATATCGGTACCACTAATACATTTCTTCAAATATCCTCATTTCTTATCTTATCCATCTTTGTATATCCACACATCCACCTTGGTGATTTGGATATATACAAAATTTTAATTTACAAAAGTAACTTCTTATGAGATCGATTGGTGTATAGAGCACAATCCGACAATGGTAATTCCGTGCTAGTCATGCCTATGTCTAAGGAATAAGGATAAAAGCATGGTTTTAGACGTTGCTTCATCATCTTTATTAGTGACACAAAGAATGAAAGGTTGATGGTGGGGCTTTAGGTTTGGAGATGCTCATCATGAGATCTCATTGCCACAAACACCGAAATCAAGCATCTCACTCCTATTTTGCAAATTAATACACCACCTCTGTTGAATCAGATCCTCAAAACAAAGTAATACTATAGTCTATAGTGGATTTGCGGATTTTTTTTCTTCTTCTTCTTTTCACATCTGAACTTTTTAGCAATTCTAAATCCACGAGGGACTAAATAGCAAAATATATTCTGGTTCACATGTTCATGAGGGGCTGGGTATCCTTTGTACCCATATATATCTTCTTTCTTAATCATTTTTTTACTGATTAAAAAATGAGGGGCTAAATAGAAAAATAAATAAATTAAAGAATTTTTAACAATAAATAATATTTGTTGTCCATCAGTGGAAAATAACATCTTGTAAGTGGCACCTAAGGAGCATATGCTCATAAAAAGAAATAGATTTCATGAGGTTGGCAATCAACATCAAAATGTAAACCAAAAAAAAAGGGAATAAAACATAAATGTTATGTGATCAAAGTGCATAAATTTAAATCTTATAATGTATTTATTTCTCTCTCTTAAGTTAAATATATTTTTAATCACTATAAAAGATAAAATTCATCCATATGATTCCTAAAAAACATTTTTTTTATCCTTCGTTTATGGAATGTGTTAGATATAATACTTATTCTTCACAAAAAATTGTCTGATTTTTTCCCTTAGTTATGAAAAAAGATAATACATGACACATATATAAACCAAAGATTAAAATTAGAAATTGAAAACATATATTACTTATTTGTATAAACTAAAAACATATTTAAACTTTTTATTTATAATTTACGTCAATGATAAGTCTGTCCTTAAACTAAAAATAAAAGGCTATATATACTTCCTTTATTTTTAAAATTTTATTAACGTAGTTTAATTCAAATCTTTAATACATTTATTTTCCTTTTTTTCTGTGGGGTCTTTTCTGAATTTATGTTATAATTTGCTTTAAGTTCGAGTCTTTTTATAAACTAAAAAGACAATTTTTTATTACTGTATCCTCACAAAACATTATCGTAAAAACTAAGAAAACATTTGTTCTGTAGAAAAAAAAACATTTGTAATTATTATCTCTTTTTAGAATTTGAACTTTAATAATTTCCTTGGAGGTATATAATTTGTTTATAAGTACACCAATTGTTGTCTTTTAGGGCTACACCCAATTATTGTTGCTTAATATTTAATGCAATGATTGCTTTTGCTTGTAAGATTTGTTCGAAATGAAACAGAGATATTTTTTTGTCAATAAATGAAAAAAAATAGCATTAAGTAAATTAATAATGAGAAAAAAATAAACAAGTGCGAGTTCTGAGATTTATTAAAAACCAAATCCGAGGGTTAGTTACTTCTTATTAAAGATAAATATAACAAGCAAAAACATTAATATGCTACCTAATAGACACTCGTCGAAATCTTTAGATTTATATGCTATATTTATATAATATATTTCTTTCTTTATCAAGCCACTTTTCTTTTTTCTCAAATGAGATGATGATAAAAATAGACATGTCACTCTTGCACAGAAGATGTGCGAGCGTTGAAATACTGAAAACTTTCGTAGCATCACCCATTACAAAAATGAAAAAACAGGATATTGCTGAATTTTGATGGTACCGTAATGGTGGCAGCCCCCATGAGTAATGACACTTATGGTCTTCCATTTAGTCATTGATTGTTAATGGGAAACTCTTTATACCTTTCTGGGCTTCTATCTAATCTACGGAAATTAAATTTGGTTATAATAGCTTTTTTTTATCCAAATATTTTCTGTAAAAAATTGGTGTATAATTAGTAATCTATGGCATTCCCTGCATTTTGTACAGGGCCAAAAAAATCCAACCATTTTATATTATAATAACCCTCTGCTATATTCCAAAATCTTATGTACCTTCATCTACAATTTCTCTTGGAAAAAATTAGCAACCAATTACCTCACCAACATGCTGCATCATCGCACTTCCCTGTAATGGCTAGCTGAATCATCGTTTTCAAATTAATTACCATCATAATCAAGCCAATAATTGCTACTAATTCAAGCAATTCGAATTGGGATAGGAGTTGCAGAAGTGAAGGATATAGTGGGCAAGTTTCTATTCTGAAGTTTGAAGTCTACATGGGATTTAGATTCTCTCAAGTTATACTTTAAACTACTGATGAAATTAATTAGCCATTCTCATGATATATTGTTTATCTGTTTAGAAAAGAATATTATTGATCATGTAACTTTATGTAGCATTCAACATTTATAGGTTGTTCAGTCAAACTTTTGATAGAAATAATATTAAAATAATTGATTTTAACAGAATTAAAAATAATAAATTATTATTTTTATTAATAATACAATCTTAATATAAAGTTTTTAAAATAAAAATTTATTTAAATGTTCTGTGAAGCATAAATATAAATATGTATTAAAACTTTTGTGAGCTCCGCATAGTCAATTTTATTCAACAAAATCTCTAGCTCCGTGGATATTAAATTATCGTAAAATTAATTTTAAAATTCAAAATTGTTATCCAACACAACAATGAAGACTTGACTTTCTTTTTTCACTGCAAAGGTACCTTTACATTACATTACTATAAAAGAAAACGTACATTTACATATATCCAAACACAAGATATTTGGTTCATGAATGAGATACATCGTATAACGAAAAGTATTAATTAAAAGGAAACCCTCATAACCTAAAAAACTGTGACAAAGCTTTTCCATTTTATTTGTCGAAACAATAATTGTTTCTAGAAATCGTAGTATGCCCCTCAATCCTCATGATATGCTACTATTGTAAACTCTAATTAAGGATGGCCAACCGGGACCTAACGCACATGATTAGGGCCAACCTGATGCTTACAATTCAGTTCCTACTATTTATTATTAGGTTATACATATAGTTGCTTCAAACACCACATAACTTCTTATCTTAGTCACCTGTACAATGTGAATTTTAATGAAACATCCTCTTTCCAAACAGAGTTCATGTTGGTTGAGGGCTTGATTAATTCTATCAACATTTTAGATTGACAAACGAAGAATTGTGATGTGATATATAGCCAAGGCTTATAGATTGTATGCACATATAGTAGGGACAAGACAAGACCAATATAGCTAGTACATTTGGGTCAATAAATGAAAGATATTTCATTCATATTAATAAACCAATGCAAGTTGGATTAGGACAAGCCCCTGAGCAGCCTAAGAAAAATATCAAATGTTTAACCATACATATTAAAAAATGTATGCTGCATTAGTTTAATACAAGTGGACGAAATAAGCGTGGGAAAACCCACGCCCACGGTGAAGAAAATGTTTTAATCGCGAGTAAAGTAATGTAAGCAAAATAATACTGGTATATGATAGCAGCAGAGAGATAATTAATAAATAAAACGATAAGATTAGTGAGATAATTGTGAAAATGAAATGTTAATATTTAATGAAGATTAAAAAGGAAAGAAGGAGGTGGGTTCCTTACGCACAACGCATCTTGGTTTGGTTTGGGTTCGGAGCTAGCTTTGGTTGAAGACTTTGTGTGGATAAGAACAACCCCTACCCTCTCACTCATCTTTTCTCTCTCTATGTACCGCTTCCAAGTCCTACAAGAACCCATTCCCTCCCTCGTTGCCCCCACTCTTCTCCCCTTCTCAAACTTTGTAACTTCAAAACATACACCTCTGTTCTCTCTGTTCTCTCTGTTTCTCTTCAATCTTCCTAAAAAAACAAAAACACAAAAAAACATCCACCCTCTCACATTTTCTCTCTCACCTTTTAACTAACATGGCAATTGAAAACCAAGACAACACTGTCAGAGAAATCAAGCCAAAGAACAGGAGAATCATGGTAAGCATAACTAGATTCTTTCAATGACCTTGTTCCTCTTGAAGGATCTAGCTAATGTATATACTCTGTTTTTTCTTGGCATTGGGATTCTATTGTGTTTTGTTCTGTTTTTCAACTTTTGTGTCTGACTAACGTGTTTGGTTTTTTTGATTATTTTTTAAAAGGGTGCTGGAGGCCCTGATGATGACGACAATAGGTGGCCACCGTGGTTGAAGCCACTGCTTAAAGAGAGCTTCTTTGTTCAATGCAAGTTGCATGCTGATTCTCACAAGAGCGAATGCAACATGTATTGCTTGGATTGTATGAATGGCCCTCTCTGCTCTCTCTGCCTCGCTCACCACAAGGATCACCGTGCAATCCAGGTTTGTCACATCACATCATTCATTAGTTTTTGCACAGAAACTTTGCATCTGACACATTTTTTTGGCTCAGGTCTCACACAGTCATTGTTTATCAAAATCAACCCTTTTCCATTTTTGGGACACTTAGATTCTTTTCCTTTTTTTCTCTGATTTTTTTTTTTTGCTACAAGTCACACCTTTCCCCTAATTTCCTTCCCCGCACTGATTTGAAGTGTGAACTCTCTCATTAATTGGTTTCTATTTATAATTTCTGTGCCCAATTGTCCCTCTTCCAATCGTTTCCTGCATTTACCAACTCCTAGAATGGTGTGAAAGTAACCACACAATGGAAGAAAAAAAAATGTCAGCTTTCGGTGATTGAGTTATTTTCAATGCGTGTATTGTGTGTCACTGTGTCTAGTCTAGTGTCTTAACGTTTTTAACCATTCCCCTCTAAATCTCTGATGTGTTTTTTTTTTTTTTTTTTTTTTTTTTTTTTTTTTTTTTTTTTTTTTTTTTTTTTTTTTTTTTTTTTTTTTTTTTTTTTTTTTTTTTTTTTTTTTGTTAATTTTTGACAGATTAGGAGGTCCTCATACCATGATGTGATCAGAGTCTCTGAGATTCAGAAGGTGCTGGACATCACTGGTGTCCAAACCTACATTATCAACAGCGCAAGGGTGGTGTTTTTGAACGAGAGGCCGCAACCAAGGCCAGGAAAAGGGGTCACAAACACTTGTGAAGTCTGCGAGCGTAGCCTTCTTGATTCTTTCCGCTTCTGTTCTCTTGGTTGCAAGGTACTATTATTAATTTTTTTTTTACCACCAATGTCTTTCCTTCATTTCAGCTTCTGACTAAACCAACTTTGAAAAATTAATTAAAGAAAACTTGGAAAATTGTGACTTTGCTTTGCTTTCTTTTGAAGCGAGAAGAGAAACACTTTTTAGTTGACTTTTTCTCACAGCCATGAAAATGGGTACCCTTTGATTCACGGGACTCTTGGATCCTCCAATTTATTCTCTTTTGCCTTAATTTCCTCAAGAGGCATTAAACAATCACCCCCTGTTTGAAAATCTTGGGATTTGAATGTTGACTTTTAACCTTTTATTAGTCTAACTCAATTGTGAATGTCTTTTGGTTCATTAACCGATGTGAACATGAATTTGCAGATTGTTGGAACTTCTAAGAACTTCCAGAAGAGGAAGAAACAGTCAATGGCAATGTCATCAGATTCTGAGGACTCATACAGCAGCAACATCGTCCATGGCCTTAAGAAAAACTTCAAAGTTCAGAGCTTCTCACCATCCACACCACCCCCAACTTCGGTTAATTACAGAACGGCCAAGAGAAGAAAGGGAATACCACACCGTGCCCCAATGGTTGGACTAATCATAGAATATTAGATAGTGGGTATTTTTTAGGCTATTTGCTATAATGCCCTTAGGTATAAAAATACCATAATACCATAGTAGTATACTGAACTGAAGCAAGTGTTTGGACGTCGTTTCATCAAAATCCAATACTCGAGCTTTCCTAGGGCCGGTATTTGGAAGTGTCACCGTCCGTTTTTTTTTTCCTTCTGTAGTGGTTTCTAGCGTTTTGTATATATAGCAAAGTCCAATAGAACTGGAAAAGGCTGAAGAAGTAGAAATAAGACACCTGTGAAATAGTTAATGGTGCAGTGATCAAAAGAATGGCGTGTAGCAAAATAAGCGAGGCTCTTTTTCAACCTAGTTAAGGTGGTGATGTTTGATAAGGACTTATAGGGTTTGGTTTCTAAGGTAAATTATTATACGTAAGTTTTGGGTAGAGGATATGCAAATAGTGGCTAAGTGAGGTTGGGGAAGACGACAAATGAAATGATGACAATGTACTACTTGGAAAATGGTGGTATGTCTATATTATATGAAAATAGAAAAATAAATATATATATTATTTCTGTATTTTATTTTATTTTTCATGCTGTTTAATTTTGAAAGAGAAATTTCCCAATGTTATGTAACCTTTGTCTAGTGGCGGTGAATGGTGGTAGAGTGGTAGTGGGCAAGGTAATATAAGCTTCCAAATTTCAATACGGTGGGGCCTGGCGCAGCCGACTTATACGGGGTGGGTTTCGTCAGTATGGACACGTGTAAATCATTCTTTGGTCTTTGTGAAAAGCAAAGTTTTATTGGCTCTCGAAAATAGAGAATTGGTCAGCCGCCTCAATATAAAAAGAAAACCGATTATTCTATAGGCGGTTCCTTACATTTTCATCCAACAGCTAATATTGAGCTTCATTGACGGCTGTGATCTCTTGATCTTCCCCCAATTATGGGGTAGATTTCAGATTGGTGAAATCAAAGGGGTTCATTAGCATATTCAGTGGAAGAACTGAATTATTTTTTTCTTCTCATCATATCACTTTTGACATTTTTTACTTTAGTGATTCAACTTAATTTAGATTTTTGGATTATTCTTACATAGTAAAAATGAAAAAATAATTAGAAAAACATTAAAAACACTATTTTTGAAAACATATTTTCTTGAAAGTTCTTTTTTCCACTTAATTAGATTTTTAGATTTTTCTTACATAGTAAATAAAGAAAAAGAAAAAAAATGTTAGAGACATTAAAAAATATTATTTTTTAAAAAAAGATTTTCTTGAAAGTTCTTTTTTAGGATGCAACTTCCGACATGAATTTTTTTAGTGAAAATAATGATAAATATAATAGAAAGAGCTTATTAAGCTCAAGAATTGAATTGAGTTTAAAAATCCCTATTAAAATGCTTTTAAATTGTTTCATCTTACTTATCACTAGTAACCGTATAAATTTAAAGCCCTAGTCAAAACTTACATGGGTTTGTCCTAAACAGAAGAGTTTAGTGTCACTTGTTGGGAACTTTCTTAGCTTGGCAATTTGTTGTTGGGGAAATTCTAAACGTGATTTTTTTCTCAGAGTTGAGGATCCAACTCTGACTGAACAAGCTATGCATTTCAACTAAACTTCCTTAATTGGGAAAACAATTGTCGCCCTCTTCAAAAGAGAAAGAAACTAATCACGGTCACAGACAAGTTTTGATTGGTTTAATGTGAAATGTTTCCTTATGGAGAATGCCTATGATTTTGAGGAAGTTGTTGTGAATTGGTTATGTAGTTAATGTTCCTTGGAGTTCAAGATTTTAGATTCTCTTAATTTAAAAAAAAAAAAAAGGATTCCTTAAAACTTTCTGACCGGGGATTTTTTTTTTGGGGGTGATATTCAGACCAAGGAAGATGATTTCATAAAATTGAAGTAGTACTTGTTGTTAGCTACAACTAGTCACACTCACTGACATTTGATCTCAACTAATTAAACTCGACTGTGAGTTATATTTATTTTTTTAGCGTAACAATCTGAGGTTGTCATCATTTTCTTCAGAAAAGCATTTGAACTCATATGTTGTTCCAAAATTTTTAAAATATTATTAGATTACCGGAAAATTGATTCTATCAATGTTTTCTTTCGTAAATAAAACAAGAAAATATAGCCTTAAAAATATTTTTCTATAGAGTTGAAACCCTCGAAGCAAACGCAGGTGATTAGTTTAATTACAAAATAATTTAACTAATATCAAGATTCAAGTTTTTGTTGACTTGAAAGTAATATTAAAAACATCTAACAAACTTAATTAAATAAAAGTAAATGTTTTTATTGTTTAAAAAATGTAAGAAATATTTAAATAAAAGTGAAAGTATTTTGATTAATATTTTGAAATTAAGATTATAAGGTATATGTAAGTATTTTTTAGTTCCTAGAAATATTTAAATACAAAGAAAAAATATTTTCTTAGTTTATAATATTTTTTATGTATTTTTTACCCTTTATTTATTAAAAAAATTCAAATTAATTTAAAATTTTATTAATATATAAGTAAAATTTAATAAAAAAATTATGTATATTAAAAATTAAATTAAAATAATATTCAAACGATTCAATTTTTAATTTAATACATTAATCATTACATGATTTTATTTTTGTCAAAATACTTGATTTTTGTCTTTGATTTCATTTTTTTTATAAAAAGAAAATTACATTTCCCAATCTACCAGAACAGGTGAAGGCCGTTAAGTGTCTTGTCATAGGGCTCGTTTTTCTTTTCTTTTCCTTTTTTTTCTAATGAAAGATATTTTACCGTCTAATGTTTTATTATTTTAATTTTGTTAGCGCGTTTTTAACTTTATTGCTTTTAGACCGACTTTGTTATGCTTTTTCGCTCACGTGCCCGCTGCCGTCACACGTTTAACGTGGAGAAATGCCTGTTCAACACGTTACTTTTTTCTACTTCCGTGTTTCACTCTTTCTTATTTTCATTTCTATTGTCTAGTTACCATCTGCCCGGAAATTATCCTATGACCTACTTCTTCTCTTGACATTACTTAATTGCTTTGCTCTTCATGTCTTTTTTTACAACAAAAGAAACCAGCTTTAATATCAATTGTTTCTTAAAACATTTGAAACATGTTTAGGTGAATAATTGAAACTATTTTAATTACGGCTCATAATGTGAAGAATGTGTGTGCTTGACTAACGATAATTTAGAATACTAAAGGAAAGTGAATAGCCGGGAAATATGTTTGATTCACACAAAATGATGATCAAAGGGATAACAACGAGTCCAAAAGAAGAAACTAAAGCAAGGAAGAGAAGGTAACTTTTGTTTTAGGTAACCCGGCATACCCCAGAAGGTGTTACATGTGTGGATTCTTTGATGGTCCGTCTGCAACACGTATCCATTTATTTTTTTAATTAGGAGACTAATATTTTAATTCTTTGTGGGAAGAAGAAAGATGATGATTTAGAAGTTAGAGAAGGGTGTTGGTGCATGAAGAGAGTGACACGCTGCAACAGAATCTTCCCGGGAATGACCTCAGAACCGTCCAACGCATCGCTACTTACGTACTATTGTACGCCAGAACGTTCCCGTGCCCTCGCTAAGGAAAGGGTCATATTTATTTTCGATGTCATATTATTATTATTATTCAAGTATAACTGTGGGATAAAATTTTACATAAGGACGAGAAGATTGAAAATTATATAAGTGAACTGAAGATTTATAAATTTAAATTTTAAGATTTTGTATTAAATTGTGACGTCAAATTTATTTATGTAATTGTTTTTAATTTATTTTTGTAAATTTTTTGATGTTTATCTCCCTTGGATTACACAATAATTGGTATCAAAGAAAATGAGTGAGATGACACCGATTAATTCTTAACTTGAAGATTCCATGTATTGAAAGTCTTTTTGATTGTGGGTCCAGGTAATGTGTACTGTGATGCAAAAACATAAAGCATTAGGACTCTAATGACTATCATAGAAATACGGATGAAAATGACTTCAACTTTCTCTAGGGTAAACTATCATATAAATGATACTCACATTTGATGAAAAAAGTATTGGAGTATAAATGTGAGGACAAGTCTCACATTATATAGGAATCAGAAGGTTGAGAACCATATAAGTAAATAAAAAATCAATAAATTTGAGTTTTAAGATTTTTTTGTTAAAGTGTGATGTCAAATTTATTTGTGTAATTGTTCATAACTTATTGATGTAAATCTGTCTTATATTACCACTCTTGAATTACACAACAATTATTATTGGCACAAAATATTATTAATTTTACAAGATAAACATTCGTATTTTTTTTAATCATGAGTTAGTTTCTGAGGATTATGTTAAAATTAAGTATATATAATAATTTAAAATCCTTAATTATTAGCACAGTTTAATTATAACACATGTTATCTTTATTTTTGAAGGGTCAATTTTATAGCTGCCTGCTGTCCCTATACTATATGTTTTTATCGATGTGTTTTTTTATTTGCATTGTTACTGATTGCATATATTATATCAGCTATAATATTAATTACTAAAGATGATAAAAGTCTGATGTAGTTTTCAGTGCAAAAGAAAAACTAAAAAAACAGTTCTATCAGCTTGCACTTCATTTCAACAGGTGGGGTTGATTTGACTAAGAGGGTAAAAAAAAAGGAAGAGTAACTTTTTAATTTATGCAGTGTTTGACTATAATGCATGGTTATTTATTCACGGGGAAAGAGAAATGATCCCGCAAGACTTGTGATTTTGGCCTTTGGGATATCTACAGCATGAGTTGTGAAATAAATTAGTCAATGTGTAGGTGAATGGAAGAAATCAACTTGTCGAAAGAGAGGAAAAATCAAACACAGTTACGTAAGAGGGCAAGCAACAAAGCCATGCATGTTAATGTTACTAATGAGAATCCTAACTAAAAACGTCCAAGGGCTGGGGTTGTTACATCACACATGTCAGTTCACATTTTTCGTCCCACTAATTAAGTTAATACGAGACAAACCTTATTAAAAGGACTCCCACACCAATAATAGAAAAAGGGTATCATCTTGAATTAGGTGAGCCTCTTTACAAAAAGTTTCTTCCGTGTGATCAAAGCTTTCATCCTATTCCATTTCAAGTCGTCATTGACGTTAGCTAATTAAGTGATAAAAATTAAAAAAAGCTTTGTGATGGAAAGTTGCTAGTGTGCTGGAAATTGAAGAAGCTTGAGCTTTATATGTATCTTCCATGTTGATGTTGTGTAATGGTTCAATTGTATTAAGCAACAGACAGGGTAATCTACAAATCTTTCTTCCGTTAATCGTGTACATTAGCAATATCTTATTTCAAAGTACTCTGTATCTTTGGTTTTTTCTAGTTTTAATTTACGGTGTCATTCTTACCATTCATTAGTATCCTCTTCAATTATGCGTTGTCCATGGCCATATTTAAATATTTGAAAACGAAGGGAAGATAAGGAGACTGACTTTTAGAAATTTACGGGAAAATTTTAAAAAAATCCTTGTCCATAAAAAATTGAGATTATAAATATGCAGTCATCCCTAGTGTACCTACATCACAAATAAACATATATGCAATCATACATACCTCTCTATGTCATTTCGGTACCCCCGTAAGAAAATGACCAGCGTGTTGCAGCCTAATATGGTTACAATTTATCAGACTAGGACATTTCTGATCAAAACTCGAGTTCACTCTGAAAAAAGCTATTCGTTGAAGAGAAATTCTTTACTAATTCTTGAATCAGTTACCTGCTTAAAAATATTTCTTATCATAGATAGTATCACAAGAAAACAGTTAATTCAGAACAAAGAAATATTTTCATTATGCGCCACAAAACATAAGCAACAAGTTATTTAAAGCATTTATTTCACTTTATCGGAGCACCTAACGTGGCTTATACACCGAAAAGTCTCACGCAATTTATTTATTTATTGTTTTTAGCGGGTGCATGGTGGCTGCCATGTAAGAGCACATTATTAGACTGCGAAAGTGTGGTGGGTAGATATATATGCATCTAACTCACCTCCTCCTACTTTTTCTAGTGTAGATTAGCTTCTTTCTTTTGATGACTGGCTCATAACCCGAACCTTTCTCCCTAAATGTTTCCCAACTTTACATAACTTATGTATAAATCCCTCTAAAGTGTAAATTCTGCTTTGTTTCTTTCTCCTTGTTTTCTTTGAGAGAAAACCACTTTAAATATATAATACGGGAATGGGAAGAGGAATTGCATTTCTCTTTATATTGAATGCTCATCAAATGTACACCCTTCATTGAAAGAGAGTCATAAAAACTTGTTTTTCCGTAGCTTCAGGTGACGGTGGATGGTCCCACTTAATCAAATTGCTTAAGCCATGATATCACTAATTTACTAACTTTTAAAATAGTATGAAGATATATATGATAGCTAAAGCAAAACAAAGCCTCTTTCGTGCCCACACTCCAATGCACACCATGCCGGTTGTACAACTTTTATCCCCTTTTTATATTTATAGTTGTTACTTTCAATATATATATATATATATATATATATATATATATATTGTTTATTAGTGTACACTTTTTTTTTAGTATAAATGCATTAAGAATATGTATTGAGTTTACCTAATAGTAAAAACAAATTAAAGATCAATTCCTTTGTTCTTTTTTTTTTTCTTTTTGTTCCACCTCGACTACGTTATTTATCCACACACTTCTAAAAGCGGAAATTCCATAACAATGAACACAAATGAAAGATTTAAGTTGTGCGAGACAAACATGCATGGGTTGAGTGATTTGATGAGTAGAAGAGCCTATCCAATTGAGATGTTGAGTACGATGATGTCAAAGGATGAACAAGTTCCAAATGTTAGCAAGAATGGTGAGAGTTGACGACTCAATTAGAGTGTACAGATGATCCCAAAGAGAGACTTAAATTTGGATTAAATAAACTTTACTACTTTTGAGAGTGTCAATGTAAGCTTGTATTTAATTAAAAATAACCTCTTAAAATAATGGCTTAAATTGGGAAGCAAAAAGTGTTGGTTATTCACTCGACACTTTTCCCTTCTCAATATACATGATATATTTAGTTGTTTTAATAATGTGAATAATATATTTAGTTATTAATATTTCACTTAAATATTGAAATAGATTCTTAATAATTTATCAAAATGATTAGTTTAAATGATAAATACAATAAAGTAGAATCAATAAAAGATATCGTGATGATGACTTTGCACTTGGCCATTATCAATGCCCCAATAAACACAAGAGGACAACAGAACTAAAAAAAATGGGACACTATTTTTGTTTAAAATAATTCTAAAATACTTTTTTTAGAAAGTGATAATATTGTTATTACCTATATAATTTAATTTAGATATATTTCCAAATTGAAATATTTATTTATCAATTTGTTTAGTGAAAATTAAATACTTTATAATTTTTTAAAATAGATGGGCTCATTTATTTATACTATTATCTTATTAAATAAAAAAAAATCCTAATGAAAATATCTAAATCATATTATATTAGACTATATATTCATTATTATAGATGAATCAGATGATGATTAAAAAAGAACAAACAGAAACATTTCATATATGATTCTAAAACTAATTAATTACCCAAAAGGTTGTCACGTGTGAATAGTTATGTTGTGCGGCTAGAAGGCTTCGTTGTCCTTTCTACTAATTCTATATATAGTTAGTTATATGCCCCCACGTACACGCTCACGAATGTTGGGGTATGGGCTCGTAAATCACAAATTTCCCTTCTTTTTTTGGGTGGAAACGCAAATTTCACTTTGCACTGAACAAAGTATCTCTTGGTGAAGAGCAAGTGGAAAGACCATCTAATATGATGAAAAGATTAAATTTAGATTGTATAATCATACAAAAAAATTAAAATTTAATATTAAAATATCATATAACTTTTAAAAAGTTCACTTAAATTTCACATAACATTAAACCTTAATTATGTTAAACTAAATGAACGAATAACTTCTAAATTTCTCCTTTTACATATATATATATATATATTTATATTTATATATATATATATATATATCAAATTATATCAATATAACTTAAAAAATTATTACACAATTTAATTTATAACTTAATATAAAAATGAACCATTAAATTATATTTACATATAAATTATATTTATGTATTATTAAGATTGTATGTTTTAAATTTTATCAAAATTGAACATAATAAAAAGTAATCAAATTATTCATATTTTAATATAGTTTAAAAAGTTTATATTACGTCAAGTTTAATATATATGTATAAGGTAATAAATAATTTTGAATTAATATGAAATTTTATATATATGAATTATGTAAAAGAAACTTTTAATCCAATTAAAAATTATTAAATGATGTAATAATTAAATAAAATTGTACCGATGTAATTTGATATTTTGTGTGTGTATATATATATATATATATATATATATATATATATATATATATATATATATATATATACACTCGATTGAGGCGGCTTGTGTTCATTTCTAGTGGACCTATATGGCTGTGTGCTATTTCCAATTAATCTAGTGTTTTAAAAATTAAGTAAGAACTTCAAAGCTACAAATTTGAACTAATTAAGCACTTTAACATAATCTATTTATTTTTATTTAATACATAGAAAAAGAAGGAACTATGGTACAGGTCGAACTTTGGTTATCCTCACTGTCAGAACTGCTTTTCTTTTGATTGGGAGGGTTTTGAGGGAAATAGGAGTGGAGACAGATGATGACCTTGCCCAACTCCATTATTTGCTTTGAGAAATATTAGCAACCACATTATTTTCTGCTATAGGGACTATTCTATTTCCTCTATCTAAAATTGCTCTATTTGTACTAATAAAATCTAACACTTGTGAGAAATAATGTGTCACCCTTTGGTAGTATCTGAAGCCCACACATCAGCAAAGAAAAAATATATTGTTGGTAGGTAATGCCTATGAACATTACATGTTTTGTTGGTGTATGTGGTTTGGATGGACTACATATACATCATCTGAACATCTTGTAATTACTGAGGCAAACATGTCACACTTTCAAAGTCTATCATGAAAATTAACCCAAAAAGTATCCTTGCTTTCTGAAGAAAATTAATAATGTCTATAGCCCAAAAATATAATGTCTGTTGCAGCTGGATATATATGTTTGTCGAAGGTGCCTTCTAAGGCTACGATAGAATCGCTTTTCTTGAAGTATTAACGATTAATAAGTGGCACAAAGTCATCCCATAATTATTCTAACCTAATGCAACGTTAACGTGAAATAGAAGAAGCAAGTTAGGTCATGTCTAAAAGTCAACTCCCTCATTGAATGAAAGATTTTTTTATTGCCGTGTACTTCAGCATTGATACTTAATTAATTAGTTCCCATGGTACTCAGATTCCTTTCGGGGTTCAGTCACTGAACTGAACCACACTTCAAAATACACTCAAGTGAGTTTCGTTTATGGTAGGAACAATAAGAAACGATTTTGATTGTATTCAAACTTCATTTTATAAGAATATATATATATATATATATATATATATATATATATATATATATGTTTAGTTTTTGTTAGGTAAAATTGATTTTTTTCACTTCAAAATCTCGGCCTCACTTCCACATGTTTTTAGGCATAAAACTAGCAGTAAGACTATAAGAGGATTCCCTAGCTAGTTTTTCTTTTGTGGGGGTATCAGTTAAAAAAAATCTCCATGATCATTTCCACTTTTCAAATGGTTGAAGAACAAATCTAATTTGAGCTCAAAATTCAAGGCGTTGTTGAAGATTCTACAATAATTAATATAATACTCATTATTTTGGATTATGCACAAAGCAAAATTCCAATTAGTTGTGTAACTGAGAACCAATCCTTATTTTATGAACGAATTTTTGGTTAGGCACTAAGCAAAATTCTAAGTGTGCACTGATATACCCCAATTCTGTCGAGCCACAAACTGACACATTTACCCGTAAACTGGCAGAGGCTTCCATAAAATTCAAGTTTATTATCGCTATTTCACATATTCAATCATTGGCAATCTTTCCTATTAAATTATAAATAGTAATGACACGGATAAATAGTAATGTTATTAGGATTGATTCAATAATTGCCCCTATATAATAAGTTAATAACATGGGTCGTTAATAATAGCATTGCTGGATAATTTTGGGTTAAGCAGTCCGATGGAACTCAACTTTGGTCATTGTCTAATATCTGGTTCCTATTATATTTGCTTTATAATGCTCTCGTGTTTCAATGCACTAAAGACAGACATCAAAAGCATGTGATTAAGCAGAACTGAGTAAGTTCACGACCCTGGACTATTTTACCGGAAAAAGTCAAGCTCTTGAATGGATGAATTAAGTATGGACTAAAATATTTGACTCATCTCAAAAGGTAACAAACTTATTTTCCCGAGTCATAAATTGTATTACAAATTAGATAAATGTTTTGTTAATCAGTATCATTAAATATTAATTAATAAATTATAAAAATATTTATTATTATAAAAATTATAGAAAAACACAAAACAACATAATTTAGTGTATTTCAATAAATAAATAAAATTTAACCAGTACTCTTTGATTAATATTGGTTAGCATTTGTCAAGATAAATATTAACGATATATTCATCGATAACTTCCGTTACAACTCTATGCTGAAATCAAGATCGAATTTCATATCTTAATTAAAATTCTAAGTATCAAATCACTTCTAAAACATTTGGTTATCATGTTCTTTTTAACACATTTGTTTAGGGCTACTAACTTAATATTCCATTGATTTCTATGCTTTGGTAGTATTCCAAGCGAGCAAGCGAGACAGCCACCATAAATGCGATATACAGGACCACCTATGCTAGGGTTTCTTCTGGGGCACTAACGCCCAACCACTCAAGGAGACACGCTTGAATTCTGAAAGGGCCCGTTGATGGAAGGGGTCTTCAAATTTGGAAATTGTCTTGGTCCGTGTAACTAACTATCCTCATGCCCTAACAATTAAGTACTGTAATTAGTATCATTTATAGATTTTTAAAGCTTAGTTTAGCATCTCTATACGGAGCTAAATAATTAAATTTGTAATGCGGTGGCATGGGAATGAAATGGGGCCGGAGTAGACTTGAATGAGGGATGTTTTAATTTGTGTTGTTTTGTTCCAACTTCCTTTGCTTGGTAGGGCAGTGTTGTGATGTGTAAAGGTATCGAAGTAGTACGTACTATCTTCTGTGCATTGGATCAATGGCCAAGCGGTGACTCTATCTGACACGCGCAGAGTGGGTGGGAATTCTCATGCTTATTTGTCAGAATCACGGATCCGTGGCCGAGTACTAATAATTTATGCTTGACGTAGACTCTCAAATTTTGCCCCTTCATTGGGTTTGGTTTAGCTTGTCATGGACTCTTAGAATTTCAAAATTATGAATGGATCACAAATGTTAATAGTTAATTTCTTTTATAATGTTAATGAGAGAAATTTAAATTTATAACATCTTTTTTCTTTCTTTAACCAACAACTCAATCTTATAAATTATAATTCTTGATTAAATAAAACTTACAATGATATGCAGTTTTTTCTTTCACAAATAATGAGTTGAGGCTTCTTAGAAAGAAGCGAACCAAACATCATGTTATATGTCCCTCTCATCATATTACGCCTCATCTTATGTGAGTTGAGGCTTTCTGTATTTTACGGATAACACAGTACTTTGAAATTGAGAGTTCGTAATACATAGTTTAGTGTAGGGGTTTTGAAATTCTAGCTCCATTAATTGTGATGTGTGACATGCATGAAGTGTGAACAGTCCTCCTTTGAGACTCTGAGAGACTTTGTGAATGATAAGAAAAATATTTGATAGTAGTAGCATGTGTCTATTTTTATAACATCACTTATTATATTTATTATTATTATATATCTTTTTTATTTTTTTCCACGTTAATATACCCAAAATAGGTGAAAATTCAAATTGTACTAGCCTATGTAGTAGTAGTAGTAGTAGTACGGTATAGGACCTTTTGAAATTTTAGCCCACGCCCCACCAATCATGATGGCTGACACAACTACTACACATTGTTTTCACTAGTGGTATATTTGTATTCGAATCACGAATTAAATAATCTCGGGGCAGCAAATTTTCTAAGGACACAAAAAAAGGTAGCAAATTTTCTAACCATTTAAAGAACCAACGTTAGATGCTACTTTTCATGTGATGTGACATTTATTGGGTGACTCTTTTATAGGAACGTCTTTCTTAATAAGAACTTAATTATTTAAACAGCAAATCACTATTTCTTGAGAAATTTTGTTACATCTATTGGAAGGCTATTACATGAGGCTGGAAAGTGGAAACCCAATGGCCCATATTGCCACTAACAATTAAAGGGATTTCCTTGATCTACGGATCCACATGTTATAACTAGATGGGTTTAAAGGATCCCAGCTAAGCCCAATATTTATTGGAAAAATATTGTAGAAACTATTCTTTTGTGCCATGAATGTCCAACCCAATTGAACCATGTCCATCATGTTTCAGACTTTTAACAACAATATGAACTCAACTTCTTATAGCAACCAGTACGAGACCCAAGTGGCCCCAGTTGCAAACAAATGTATCTTCGAAGAAAAGCAACCCAAGAACAAATAGCAATCACATAAAGAAAGTATTAAGAAACAAAGAAAAAGGGTCCAACCCATACCGATATCTGGTGTTTTTATTCTACACTCCCCAAACTATTTTCTTGTATATTGTTTTTGGAAACAATTTGAAGAGTACAGGAAACAATTGCTTCAATTTTTATACGTGGGTATTTTGGTATATGAGTCTTGGTTTCGTTTAGCTTAATCTGTTTTAGTCTGCATTTAAATGGAAAAGATTGGGTTGGCCTATTAATTAAATGGACCACATTGTTATCTAATGGACTGGTTTGCGGGTCTATTAATAAAATAATATTAAAAATTTACAAATAAAAAAAATATTGAAAACTTGTAAATATTTTTTTAAAAAAATAAGAACTTAAACGCTTAATTATAAATGTTACCATCCAATTTTTATTATTTTATAAATTTTACCATTCAAGTTTTATTTTTGTAAATTTTATCATTCAAATTTTTAATTTTTGCCCATTCTACCATGTAAAGAAAAAATTTAAAGGTAAAAAAAAAACATATTTTGTTATCAAAGTGATGATAAAATGTAATAAATATAAAAAAATGGGATGATAAAATTTGTAAA
>PYAF01006234.1:293687-324755 GCA_007407185.1 Glycine tomentella | reverse complement strand
AAAAAAAAGTCTTAGATAAGATAAACAAAAAAAAAATAAGAAAACATATATGAATTAATGAAATAGTAAAATTTTAAATTAAACTTCATCTAATTTGTCAGTCACATAATAAAAAGTAAAAAATTGAATATGTTTAAGTTTTTACATAAAATATTATAAATATTCAATTATCAAGAAAGAGGTCAATACTAGTAGTATTAAACATCAAGCAGTAAAAATTCAAATACTCAATCCTAACAGCACATCAAATAATCTTATGTAAATTAAAATATGAAACTATAAAATAATAAATATCATTTTAAAATAATTTGTCTACGGACTAGCCTATTAACTCACAGATAAATCTCATTTAACTTGCAAGTTCAACAAACGGGCTATATACACATGCGTTTATCCACTTCTACCAATCTATTAAGGATATTTTCAGTTTATTTTTAAAAAAATATTCTCCTTTTATCCTAAATTGATTGATTGATGTTCAAAAAATCTAAATCAGTATGTTGTAAATTCTCTAATATTTTCTTCAATTCTTATAAATAAATAAAATTTATTGATGTTTAAGATTTTTTCACATAGAATAAGAAAAACAATTATTTCTGTTTCAAGACAAGAATATTTTTAGAGAATAAAATTAGAATAAATGTTTTAATATTCTATTGAAACTAAAAACATAAGTTAATCTAAAATTTTGGTTAAAATATAATTTTTTCTTTTATTTTTTTTCAAATTCGTGATTTTAATTCTCTAATTTTAATTCAGATATTTTGATCTTCACTTTTAAAAAAATTCACAATTTTAGTTTTTTAATTAAGATATTTTGTCTCCAATCTTTTTAAAAAAACTATAATTTTAGTCCCTTTTTATTTTCAGGCTTAATTATGTATTTTTATTTTAATAAATTAAATTTATTAACAATTAAATAATTATAAAAAACATTTATCATGTAAATAATAAATAAATGTGTCTATCTTTAAGTAATACATAAATTACTGTTTGAAATTGATAACAAGAATTAATATGGTAAAAAAATTAAAAGTAAAAAATAAAATGCCTCTATTAAAAATGAGAAACTAAAATTATAAATTTTTAAAAAATAAAAAAATATTTCAATTAAAAAAATTAAAATCATAAATTATTAAAATCATATTTGAACATACAATTTTCTTGGAAGTTAAAACATCTATCAATTAATAATGGATGGAGTAACTCCCCCACACATAATTTGCCATTGGATACCCGCACCAGTTTAGTTTGAATTTCAAAAGCTACTTCCATTTTTGGAGCGCCAAAGTCTTTTGAAGGGTAGTAGTAAACTAGGACAACTATGAAACCCGAAAATCCTCCATTAAAGCAACCTTGTGCTTCCATACCTTGTTTGCCTCGTGAGTCGAGAAATCAGCTTTCGGTGCTGTCCGCAAATCACGCTGAGCTCTCAAAACCCTTACATGAAGTTTCAACCTTCAACACTCCCCATAAAAAACCAAGCATCTTTTTTCTTCTTAAAAAAGTGCAAGAGACAAATCCATACATCATGCATTATGTTTTTCTAAACACAGCCTCTAATAATAATAATTAATTTAAACAGTGACCCAGTTTCATCACCACCAAGTACCAACAGTTCAGTACGAGACTTTACTAATAAAATAAAAAAGCACATATTGAACCTAAGCGTCTCAAGTGTAGCCTTGTTTGTATTTGCGGAAGAGGTCCTCAGTTTTGGCATTCCTAAAGGCACAACAGCCTACCAAATACACAATTATTAAAACAATGACTGTGATGATTAATATCACATTGGCCCTTCTCCACTCCTTCCTAAGATTTGCCAATAAACCTGCCTTGCACGAGTCACAGTTGTAGCAAAGTTGTGTTTGGTCGTTGCTCCATTGCACGCAATCCGTATCCGCTTCTGTGTTGATGGGGCTAATCCAATAGGTTGGATTCACAAACGTGTACGCACATTGCGTTGGTGGCTTGCAGCACCCTGACTGCATGTAAATGATATCAAAGCAAGAAAATTAGTGAAAACTATGGTTAAAAAATTTAACAAATTGAATAATAAATGGTTTAAGAATATAGCTAATAACTTTGTGTTGTCTATATTTTGTCAAGAAATCTTAGTTCTGACATTCAAGAATAATTTGTCCTAGGATTGTTATTTTTTAGAGATTGGTGTTTTTATGCTTTACGTATAAATCCGTTTGTGTAACAAGATTAGAGGCTAATTTCTACCCTCTTGGATAAGGGTTTGGGGCAGCCTAGTACTTCAATTAATTTCTTCTTTTATATATATATATATATATATATATATATATATATATATATAATAAGGAATTAAAATTTCTTATGTTACATGAAATAAGTTTTTTTTCTACATCAAAACTATATAGTTTTAGATTAAATTTTTTTCTTCTTTTTTATAAAAAAACATAATTAAAACAGATACTTCACACAAAAATGACATCTCCTAAAATTAAAAAACATTATCTTTTATTCATCAACAAGAGGGAAAACGTGCATGAATTATCTGTTTTGATTGTGTTTTTTTTATTTAAAAAAAGAAAAAAATTTAACCAAAAACTAAATAGTTTTGTAGTTTTGATGTATAGAAAAAAACTTATCTCATGTAATATGAGAAATTTTAATCCCATATAATAAATAGATATTCAAGAATATTTTTTAACATTGGACCAGAATGTGTTCTAAAGGAAAAGACAAAAAAGGTAACCTATTCAAAAAGCTTCTGTTTTGTATCTTTCAGAAGTTGAAAGTGTAAAAATGTGAGAGTACACAAGGACTTGCGTGAAGTTATGAAAAATAATAAATATAGAAATTAGCAACCCTTATAAATATAAATTTATTTTCTCTTCTCCATTCATTATTATTTATACCTCATTTGCTCTTACGTTTCTTTCTTCTTTGTTTGCTGAATATTCTTTCTTCTTTTTTAAATCACATCTATTATTTTCTTTGCATTTCCTTTCTTCTTATTTTTCTGCTCCTTCCACCCTAATAAACTCATTTTGGGGTGTAAGCTACATTTATCCTTAATATATAGTTCCATTTTTTCAATTTTCATACGCTAATCACCTCCTCACGATAAAGAAAAAAAAGTAGGAGACTAAAACCATGAAACTGAACTCAGATCTCACAATGATTATGGCAGTTGAGGTTAACTTGAGCATTAGAGTAATAAAAAGTTAATTTTTTTTTTAAAAAAAATCATAAAGTCTTTTAAGCAAATATTTTCTTTCAAAACAA
Source organism: Glycine tomentella (assembly GCA_007407185.1). Classification (NCBI taxonomy): domain Eukaryota; kingdom Viridiplantae; phylum Streptophyta; class Magnoliopsida; order Fabales; family Fabaceae; genus Glycine; species Glycine tomentella. Next base: position 321,497 of record PYAF01006234.1, on the reverse strand, counting down.
TGGCATATTCAAATATGAACACTGCTATGCTAACCGGTAGACATTTAGTGAGAGATACAAAAGAAAGAAATGTAGGTTTAGAGTGTTACCCTTCGTTCAAACCAAACAAATGTGATTAATTTTAAGCATGTAACCAAGAAGAAGTTGATATTGACACAGTCATTCAGAGGTTTAGAGAAAAAGTTGAAAAGAGATTAAGATGTGTTTTGTTAAAATTTTAGTAAGGAATATTGGAACTTCTAAGAAGTGTTTGTGTTTACCTGCATGGGCGTTAGACGCGCGTTGAAGAAGTCCTGAGCCATTCGATAACCCTGGTTAAGCTCAGCACACATGTTGGTTTGGCTAAGACAGCTTCTGATGCGGTCCCACTTGAAGGAGCTTCTAACCCTACGACGAAGGTAGCCAGAAAAATCATCCATGCGGTACTCCAAGTAAGCGCGGTTGGGCTCAATGTTGCCGTGTCCCCTAAGAGTAACCATGTAAACAAAAGCGACCAAAGACACTAAGAGTATGAGGAGGAGGAGCATGGCAACGAGGTAGACGATGAGGAGCCACGAGACTCTGAAGAAGGCTCCGATGAAACCTGCGAGGGCCACGACGAGGATGAGGACTCCGAGGATGATGACGGGCCATTGCAGGAACTGGACGCAGGAATCGGCATCCCCGTTTAGAAGCCAGATTCCGGCGCCGATGATTGGGATTGAGAGGATCACTGCCACGAAGTTTATGCATCCGATCACATTGTTGCTCATTGCCATCTTTAGCACTGCTTTGGTTCTTTTTTTGTTTCTTAGAAAGGGCTGCTAGTTGTTGATGGAAAACCAAATGGAGTGAGTGGGTGATGGAGGGTTGGACAATCCATAAAAAGGTGTCAATTTTGAGAAATTTTTAGGTGCACCTGGAGTAAGACATTTTTGTTGCTCTGATCTATTCATTGTTCGCCATGTCCACATTATGGGTCATTAGTGTTTCCTAAATTAATGACAGTTTTTAATTTTTCTAGGTAGATTAATGACAATTTTTAATTTTTCTAAGTAAATTACTGACATAACGAACAATGAATGAATCAGAGCAATAAAATGTCTTGCTCCAGATACACCTAAGAATTTCTCCTCAATTTTTTATACATAGGTGGAGTGGTCTTTGTTACCCTACCCCACTCAAATAAATTTATTCATCTCCTTGGATACCTAAGAGCTACTATAATAACAACAACAATTATCGTCAAGTAATTAAAATAAAAGAAAAATAAGAGAAATTAAATAATATCAATACAATTTTGATAATTATTATGTTATTTTTATAATTTGATACAAAATATAATTTTCATTAAATCAACTATTTGAATTATATCAATATATTATCAATATTATTTGTATCAAATTTTATTAAAATTGAATAATAAAAAATCAAATAATTTATATTTTAATATATTTTAAAATTTTATATTAAGTTGATTTTAATTTATATAAAAGTGGTAATAAATAATTTTGGAACAATATGAAAATTTTTATATATGATTTATGTGAAAGGAATTTTTGATTTAATATTGAACTTTAAGAAAATATTATCTAGTTTTATAAAATAATATAATAATTATTAAAATGATGTTATTTATGATTTTTTATTCACTCTTTTAATTTTCATAATAAATATTTTTTAAAATTTTTAAATCAACGCGTTAAAGACATTGATTTATAAGATCCTAATGTAAATGTTAATAACATTTAAAAAGTTTATAGTTATATTACTTATATTATGTAATTATTTTTTATCATCTCTATGACATCTAGTAGGTTATTTTATTATTTTCTTTCTCTATTTTCAGAACATAAAATCACAATAACATGTAAAATTAATTTATGTGAGAGGTGTGGTAGAATCCTCCGGTTCGGGAGCACAACTTTTTGAAAAGTGAGAGCTTGTACAGTACACACGGAGACAAAAAAGGAAAAAAAGGAGGGAAAGAGAGTGCTTGCCAGCAATCTATGGTGGCCTTGTTGGTCTTGGACATCGTCAACAAAGGTTCTGTATGTCATGACTCCTCATGTCTTTCTCTGCATCCATGTTGACTTTTCTCACACATATCATCAACACTTCCAGTCCGCATGTTCACATTCATTTTTTACATTTTCATTATATATTTTTGTCAAAAAATTATATTTTAATACCTTTACTATTTTTTTAAAGTAAAAAATTATATGTAAAACAACACCATTGTTATAAATAAAAAATTAATGGTTTGTGTATTTAGTTTTTCACTCCTTTTGAATTTATGGTTTGTATTTAGCTTTTAATGAGCTTTGAAGTTCTTCAGTTATCATACTTCTAAGTTCTAAATGCTTTGGTTCCTTAATTGCCACCATAATATAACTGAATTTTGATGGTAGAACAAAGAATTTGTCTCCACCTCTTTTACATTTGTAACCTCATTTTCCATGATTCTTCATTTTATTGACGAGTGACTGAAAGATGGTGAAGTATTTAGCTTCTTTTTTCTTTTTTTTGTTGTTCTTGATCCTTGATCAGTTTTAGTTCAAAATGTCTCCTCAAAACTTGCAATCTCACTTTCACAATCTTATCACCCCGTTTTATAACAATTTTCTAAGATGTCCCAGACTTCCTTTGCTGACTTTTTTTTATAAGCAAATATAGAGATATACTGATGAAATGGGTTTATAAGATATACCTATAAAGGTTACATAAATCTTTCCACAATACCTATCAAGTCTGGAAATTGGTTATATTATATTTATCATTGAGAATGCAAATATATAATAACCAATTCCAAAATTGGAAATTACAACTGACAGTCACTTTCCTTTGCTGATGACACAGTAACATCTTTTTTTTCAAACTTTGAAGCATCAAAGCTTTGATGTACAATGAGCAAAGTCTTATAATCCATTTTTTTCCTATAAAAAAAAAATAATCCTTCCTTTTTGAGTTGTAATAGGTTTCACCTGTAAATTAGTTGGATTTTCATGTGATTTCTAGATTTGATCGTTAAGATGAGCTATAAAAATGATTTGGTGGTTAAGAGATAATCAGGGAAAGAAAAAATTATAAATTCGAATTCTTTTTAATAATAAAAATTAACAAATTAATAACTAACATTATTTTTTTATAAAAAAAAAACAATCACTTCTTAATAAACAATTTCCATGCTTGAAAAGTCACTAAACAATCTCCAAAATTATGTTCGAGGTCAAAGTAAAATAACATAGTGTGTGTCTAGCTTAATGTTAGGAGACTCTCAAATGAATTTCTCACATTACGGAAATATGTATTCGTTCAACAGTTAACCCTAAACCAAATACACTCTTACTTTTGACATCAATGAACAGTTTCCAAACATGTTTATTTAAATGCTCAACTTTCTCACATTTTCTCTCTAAGTAGTTATGAACGATTTTACTCTTTAGGCCTAGTTTTAGGTGATAACCTAGGATAAAAAATTACAATTTAACCATAATTTTATTATCGTAATACGATGCATGTTTATTTTATTGTTATAAATAGACTTTCGAGTAAAATGAAATTTACAAAAACATGGATCCATCCTTTTGTAAAATTAAATATGTGGATAATTAGATTTATTTTAGAATTCGTGGATCGCATTTTGAACGGAAATCTAAACCTAAACATAATCATAATAGTTAAGTATTATGTGAATTATCAAGCTAAGATTAATGAACTTTTTTTATTGTTATCTAAAAAATTAATGAACTGAATCACATGGAGATTCTTTGGAACAAGATATTATATGTTCCTAAACAAAATGCTGCATAAAATAAAAACAAAACAAAATATCTGCAGCGCTGCCCCTTTATCTCTTTATCCACACTGTTTGTGCCACCAAATTACGAATGGCTACTTTAGAATCAGCCCTCACCCTCTTCGCACCTCAACGGTTCTCTGCAAAAGCACCAATCTCCATCAAGCTCCATGCTTCCACCTCCCTTATCTTCTCTTCCAAGTCCTCCTTCAAAACCAAAGGATTCTACTTCCAGTTATGCTCCACTTTGCAAGAGGTAGCACCAACAGAGCAAACACACGAGCCAACCCAACCAACAGACAACGTAAAGAAGCTCTACGTGGTTAACTTGTCTTGGTCTCTGACGGCGGCAGACATGAATGACCTCTTTGCTCAATGCGGAACCGTAACTGACGTCGAGGTTGTTTTAAAAATTATAATTTCCCCTGTCACCCTTGCTTCTCCGTTATGTTTGCGTAATACTCCATAAAAATAGACAATCCTCATCATGGAACTAGAGTAGTATTCTAAGCTTATTTTATACATAATGATACAATATTGACCTTTATGAACTGGGTTTAACTCATTTGGTTGCTCAATATGCATGAGTTATTGTAAATCTTGATACCTGAGTTGAGTTCGATTTGATTCTCACGGATAAAAAAAAATACATAATGATACAATATTGGCATTTCCTTTTGTTTATGCATTGGAATATTCTCTACTAGAGAATTAATGTTGGCTTATTTTTAAGTATTATTTATAATTTGGAGAATTGGGTTTTTTATTATAGTAGATAATAAAGAGCAAAGATGGGAGGAGCAAGGGCTATGCCTTCGTTACTATGGCTTCCGGGGAAGAGGCTCAGGCTGCTGTTGATAAATTTGGCTCTTATGTAAGTTGTTTCCATTTTGTTCTAAGTTGGGTGTTCACTGCTTCCACTGTCTTAATTTTTGGCTTCTGTTGTGGTGAGTTGCTAAGATAATTATCTCCCGCATGTCACTCCAAAATTACGAATTTTCTTAATGACAAAACTTAAATGCAATGTAATTGTTTAGGTGCTTTGGATGTTATTCCTTAATCAAAATTAGAGTCTTACTTCAGTAATTTGTGCATAAAAAATATTTGTATTAAAAATCAAAATAGGTTACCAAGGTGAAACTTCAATTCTTATTAGAGAATAACACTAAAAACACCTAAGTAACTACATTAAAGTTTTGTCTTTTCTTAATAGTGGACAATAGTTTGCATTCGAAGAATTCTTTAATGTAGTAAACCAGGGAATCACATCATTTTGGGCCAGTTCGAGCATCCAAGTTATGCAAATAAAGCCCATAGAGTTTGTAAGTGATAAGTCACAATAAAATGCAGATGAAAAACATAATTTCTGTCTCTTTACACCAGAAATACCCAGTTTCTTTTCCCGTTATGCCACCTTCACCTCTTTTTTTCCACATTTGTTTGTTGCATGGTGTGGTACTTACATTACAAGAAACTATGAAGTTTAGCTATTTGAGGTACAATTGAACTTGGCATGCAAAATCTTGCCTTTATTTGGTTGGGACTAGGCAGATTATTACTAAAGGCTAGAGGTTAGAGTTTGAACTATCATTTCTTAATACTTTTATGCCGTGCCATTATGGAAGTGTGATATAATTAATTTTTTTTATGACCATAGAAATGAGTATTCTACAAAATTTGGTGTCTTTACCTAAAAAGAATCTGCAGTGGCGCATAGGATATCCTTATAAATATGATACCATTTTAATGATGTCTCTATGTGTTTTAGTTTACCTCTCGCAAAGTAATTCCAACATCCTAAGAAGTTAAACTCTAGGGGTGATGCTTAGACATATTTTAACTACATGAAAAACGAACTTAGAAATATTGCTTTGACTATCTCTTTCAACTTCATTATGATGACAATTTTGTTGACTTAAATTTGTGTGATTCAGGAATTATCAGGACGGGTAATAAGGGTAGAACTTGCAAGGAGATTCAAAAAACCTCCTCCTCCTCCACCTCCTCCTGGTCCCCGTCCTGGAGAGACACGTCATGTAATTTATGCATCCAACCTTGCATGGAAAGCAAGATCTAGCCATCTCAGACAAGTCTTCGCTGAAAATTTCAAAACGCCATCGTCAGCCAGGGTTGTCTTTGACAGCCCTTCTGGACGATCTGCTGGGTACGGATTTGTTTCTTTTCTTACCAGGGAGGATGCAGAGGCTGCCATTTCTACTGTGGATGGGAAGGTAATTATTTTCTTATCGTTGGTTACTTGCTCTGCTATTTAATGACTGGGTCTGGGATAAATTATTTGTGTTCATCTATGATTATAGTAGTGGCTTGGGTTTGAAAAGCTATGCTTGTAGAAAATAATATTTAATCAAATTTATTTTGAATAACACTTTAGGTGTGTGTGTTTAGGTTCAAGAGAACTATCCTATAGCTTTCTTGGATACAAAACCATAAACAACCTAAAGGAGACTCAATCTTTGTTTGGATTTGGATGGCTAAATATTTAAGTGTCTAGCTTGGAGTTGTATTTTGTTTATTGAAAGATTGAGTGCTGCATTTATGGTTTGAAGAATATAGGTTGAGTTAAATAGAAACAGTATTGTATCTTATTGACATACGAGGCCTGTAAACTTTCAGTACCTTCTGATTTTTCACTTGCTTTTTACCTCCTTTACTTTTCTTGATTTATACACAGATTTTGATTCTAGATTTTCTTTTTAATTTGGGTTTCGGCCATTGAACATTTGAACTTATTATTTGCCATAAGTATATCCAGACAATGAGTTATTTCCCAAATTGGTTTTCTGTCAATAGTTTAGTAATACTTTAGAATCAATTTTTAGTGATAGTTTCCACATGTTTCTTTTTTCATAATGTTGGGTTATAGTAAGTAGCTTCGTTTGCATCTAGTAGCATTTTCTGTGCCAATATTTTACAATGACCAGAGAATATTATGTTACTTGCCAAGATTTGGGTTGTGATTCTCGATGGAGTTTTGGTTCGAACTAGACAATATTAAGTATGAAAGTACCTTTGAAAAAAAATGATGCTATACTACAGTGATGCAAGAGTAAGATAGCATTGAGTACTTGTGAGGCTTTTTGGTTATGCTCAAGTCTGATGTTGCCACTGGTGTTAATCTTGTATGTACAAATGCTTATCAGTACAATAACAAAGTGGAAACAAGATGACTGAGACAATATATGACAATTCGTTTAGAATAAACTGGATATCTTAAACAAAATAAACATGAAGATGCATACATATGCCTGGACTTGTAAGTAATAAGTTATTGAAATTTTCCTGCTGTTTATAAGATCTATAGAATTAAAGCTGTGAAGTTGCTTGAATTTGAAGGAGCATGAGCATCTGAGTGTTTCTATCTGAGTGAGATCACTAGTTTGTTTGTCATTCTTTACTTTATTTAGCTCTTCCATAGTTCCATGTTTGGTTCCTTACAACCTAAGTTGAGTCCATAGTGCTATTTGGCCGAGTTTCCTCTACCTTATTTGGTATAAAGTCATTAACTTCAATTGTATGTATTATGCGGTCAAAATTTCTGCATTTTCATATAATTCCTGTGCTGAAGGAAAGTTATTTATGATTTGCCTGTCCTTTTGCAGGAGTTAATGGGACGACCGCTTCGCCTAAAATTCAGTGAAAAGAATAAAGAAGCTGGAAGTGAAAAAGATGAAGACCAAATTAAAGATGCTGGAAGTGAAGAAGATGAAGACCAAGGTTCTGATGCTCAACCGGAAGAATCATAAATTTTAGATATACTTTTACTGATCTTTGGTCGTGGTTTGGGATTGAGTGAAAACCTGTATGAGCTAGAATTGTACTTCATGTATAAAGAACTATGGTGGATGAATTTCTGCATTCCCAATATTTTTCACTAAGGTCGAGTTTACTATCCCTTTAAAATGTGAGTGAAAATGTAAGAAATTTTTTTATGTTAATTCTTATAAATCTCCGCTCTGAATTTTTTTCACTCCCATTTTTAAGGGTACTTAAGGGGTGATAAAATTTAAAAATCTTTCCAGTTAAAACTTGCAAACCATGTATCTTGAGACCAAGTTCAACTCATTGAGGTTCTAGTTTCCATGATCACTTCACTGTGAATCTGTGATACTGAGTTTGCACATATCAGATTAAAATGCATAAATTACTACCCTAGGTAACAAATACTGATATGCTGCTAGCATACATTAGTTTTTAGGGTTAATTAATCAATAATTCATTCAATAATTAGTAAAATAGGTTAGAATTTAGGTAGGTTCTTTATTTACTTGTTTATTATTTAAATTATTATTATTTTGTTATTTAGGAGTCAAAAAGAAGCAAAAAGAAGCAACCTGATCATTCGAACATTCCCGCTACCCGCGCCATACTTCACATGATCCGCGCCAATGATCCAGAAAGTCAAGTTCATCTAGATGAAAACCCACGCAAGTAGCGCCACACTTCGCGCTAGTAGCGCCAGAAGGCCAGGAAAGAACCCTCAGCTCGAACATCTCATGCGATTAGCGTGAGATGCCACGCTGGTAGCGCCACAGTTACTCTGTTACCTGTTTTAAATGATTTGACACTGAATTAGCTTTGGAAAAAGGGTTTGTTACCCTAATTAATGATGAATGTGTGGGAGGATAAAAAGGAGGCACTTTTGCACAGAAAAAGACACAGAACATAAGGAGAAACACAAAGAGAGAAGATTGGATTCATTGCTAGAAGATCGGAGAATGACGACTCAGCCTGTAATTCTTCTATTTTTCCATTGTAATTCTCTCTAGAGACATGTTAGTTATGAGATTAAGGTTAGTTCTAAACATGTCTGACTAATTCTCTTATTGTGGTTAGAGCCAGAACCAATGTGAACTCCTTTGTAACTTGATTGGTGTTGATATGAAATTATAATAATTGTTTTGTTTTACTCTGTTCTTCATTGCATCATTCTTTATTGAATTTGACCATTCCATTAAAGTACAGAGGGTTAGAGTTCGCAATAAGGATGTTGGGACTTTAATTTCTGACAAGGGTAAAATAATAATTTTTACATTGCCTAGGGATAGGAATGTATGATTGCAGAACCTATATAATGTATTCTCTTAATGCTTAACTTGATAGGAAATTACTAAGGAATTGGGATTTCTGATTGGGTTAAAGGGTTAAATCACTAAGGGATTAGGATTTAACTAACTACGTAAAAATACATTCTCTGAGTAATTAGAAATAATTGAATTTAATAACCAATCGAAATAAAGGAGGTAGGGATCAAAGGGAAATGTGTTCTGACTGCAATTGTCTCTCATTACTGCGTAACTATTAATTTGCTTTTGAACTCTTGTTAATTTTCTGTTATTATTTAATTTGCGTAATTTCCAAAAATACAACAATATTCTCTTCAAACACATTGTTTTTCTTCCAATTCCTAAGACAGTAAGTTACGATAAAATTTGGAATTCAATCCCTGTGAAGACGATACTTTACTTACTCACTTTATTACTTGAAACGAACGGTGCACTTGCCGTTACGCAAGAAATACTTTGTGTAAGCCTATGATTATTTGTATGTAAACCATCTACGGTTTCATAAAACTAAAGTCAAAATTCTGGCTTGAATGTAAGAAGCAACCGAAGACATTCTGGTTGAGGCATTTCTGCTTGGGATGTTTTTTTTATGCATTTCCGGAATTGCTTCCTATAATTCCCATATTACTTTTGGAATGGTCAGTCCAGAAGTAATATGGGGAATGCATTCCGGAAGCAATATGGGAAGTGCGGGAAGCAATTGCCTTCTGCTTAAGTTTGATGAGGGCTGTCCATTGGGGATCATTTGGGCTACCATGTGTATCATGTTAAGGTGGTGCCACTAAGGAGATAAATCTGAACTAGCCATTTAATGTAATTAATATTTAGGAGTCAACATTTGAGGTTGAACATAAAATAGTTAGTTAAACTCTTCATTTATAACTGTTTTCATTTTTTTAAGTTTTGGTCCTTGTACCAAAAAAATGTATGTTTTATTCCTTGTACAGTTTTATTTTGTTATAGCGGTTTATTATTATCGCTTGAAAGTTTTGTGGCAGTTTTATACAGTTAGAAAGTCTTATCTAGTGTTAGCGACAATAAGGGCAAAAATTTCGGTAAAGATTTATATATTGGAACTAAAACTTATAATGAAAAAAATATATTTTTTGTCTCTATTTTTATCAAATCTTGTTTTTAGTATTTGAACTTTGCAAAAAAAATCATTTTTAATCCTTCTTCACAGAATTTTCACTATTAGTGTTAATTTGTGCAATTTTCCCACTTATTATTTTCAAGTATAAAACTAAAACTTAAAACATAGACATGTATAAGGATCAAATAAATAGTTTAATTAAATAATTTTTTGTCCTGCCCTTGTCATGCATCTTGTGCAATTAATGCAGAGCATTTCTTTTTGGGTACATAATGAAAATAATTTCATTTGGTAGCTCGTGAAATGCAATAGAACTCTCAAATATTTGTAGAACTAATGTAGAATTGCATAAATTTCACACTTAAAAGAGTGTATAAGAGTCCTTACAAATTTTTTCAGACCTGCTATTCCCTGAAAAGCGAAATTCAAGGAGTAAAAGTTGATTCTTTGTGGACGTTAACAGTAACCAAGTATAATTTGATTATTATTATGTTCTCTGTTGTGCCTCGCATGTTGATCAAATTATTGTGCAATCTGCTTTTGTCCAAAATTGAAAGCTCCTATTCTTCTTTGTATGATTTGATTTCGAAAGCTGTATAAAATCTTATTAAAACATCTATAAACAGATTTGTATGCAATTTTACAATCACCTTATTAAAACCAACATTTAACTGACTTAATTTATTCTTTATGATAAAGGAGTCTAATTTGATTGGTTGAACAAGATAAATAAGTGTTATAAATTTTTTTATATTATCTTCAATTTTTACATATAAAAAAAGTTTATCAAAAAAGAATGTCCAAAAATAATGAAAGGAAAAGACTAAAAGAGACTATGTGACGTCAGAAAAAAAATTAAAAGCTAATTCAAGGTTATAAAATGAGGGTCCTCTTTAGACTTTAGTTTTGATGTTGTCAAAAGACTCAAAAGGGATTGGATCAGGAGTGTCTCGGCTTTTGTGCATATCATTATGTCTCCACATAAATTGAAAAAATGGACCGAGTATTGGGGCATTATATATGATATTGACGGCACATCATTCATGTGAATACTTTCAGCAATTTCTGTCAGCAGAGAAAAACAGATGGAAAATGTTTACTATAAAGTAAAAATTTGATGGTATCATAAACATTTCCTATATTGCATTTTTAGGTCATGCAGACAGCAAGACACAAAACTGACTGAGAATTTAGCAAATCATGCTTTACTTAGAGAACAAACTTTGTTAATTATTGATATTCCTTCAATCAATTGTTCTGACTAATAAATTTTTTTGGTAAGGCTACGTAGATGGATTAAAGCATGTCAAACATGTATAATTATATTAATTTTCATTATCTTGTTAAATATTCTCCCACTTATGATCAGAATATATACTTTCTAATTTATCCGAAGAAAGCAACATCCCTGAAACCACTTCACGTACGTATGATATTTTGTTAATGAATTGTTGAAAATTGAAGTGCAGTACAAGGGAAGAGATAAATTATTCTACTTGTGTATACCCCTTATATGCAAAATCGGGGTTTCATTTAATTTGGAACTCTGTAGATAGGCACAAATCTAACAATATTGCGTGGCTTCATAAAGAAGGAAATCCATACGTCCAGCAAGTTAAGTTGAAAAGAGAAGAGGAGATGGCCCAAGGGTTTGAGCAAATGGTTGGTTGGGTGTTGGGTGAAAAGTGACAACTATATTATTGACTGTAACTTGCTTTTAAATACATGATCTATCTTTCTACTGCAACTTTATTCCCTCAAGAATATATTCTCATAAAGTTGACTAACAATTTATTTAGGTTATCATGTGAATAAAGATTATGGTTGTCGTGTAACTTGGGATTTTATTTATGCTTATGTTAATTAGGACCCAGTTGTAAGCTAAGGTATGAAACTGGAGTTCCACATTGAAAGTATAAGATTCTAATGTGAGATTTATAAGGTCTTGGATTATCTGATTATAGTAATTAGCTTTTGTGATGTGACGATTCTCCCAAAGTTGTGCTGGGATGCTAGAATTCAATTGAAAGTATGGGATATTAATGTGGCCTTTACTATATGGAATTGGGACTCTCAGCTACAACAGTTAAATTTTGTTGTTTTGTATTACCTATAATTGCAGAAGATTATTGGAAAGTAGTTACCATTATTGAGTGGTTAATTATTGGAAGGTACCAGTGCCAGCTAGGTCATTTCTTTTGGTCTTATAACAATATAAACATACACTAAGCTACGGAGTATATTTCTATGCAAAGTAGAATAATGTCCAAGTCTTACAAAGGAGATATGATTCATAAGGGAGGCAATTAAGCATAATATTTCAACGAATAACATCAGAAATCCTACTGTTCCCAACACATAAAATTCGCTGCTATTCTGTTTTTAACACTTCTTTGTTTTGTCAAGACTAGAGAATTTTGCAATCTGTTTGCACTCAAGTATCCTCCACATGACACTCACAAGTTATTAGGATTTAGGACGTTTCTCTTTTTAAATTTTTATTGCAATTAGGCAATAACAACATAGTGCCAACACATTAGCCTGGCCTAGGTAATACATTGAAAGCAAAAATCACGAAATTTCAAACATATCCACTTCTTTGTTAATTAAATACAGCTAACTTACGGCCACAATATTGGCTCCACACATAGGTAGGCTTACATTAATGAAGTTCTTGTGCTAATTTGGATGACCCTTTACAAGGACTAAATCGTCCTGTTACGTGAACAGTGAACAGGTTAAAACAACTAAAAAGAGAAAAACATTCAAATTTTATAAATTCTCAACCAACATCACCAATTCACCACCCCCTCCTTAGTCCACAAATCATTGTAACCAAGAAAAAGAAACTAGGAAGGCAGAGAAGCTATGGAGAATGGACAAAAAAAAAGAAAAAGAAGGTGAACGAAAAAAGTTAAAGTACACTTCATCAGCACCCCATTTTCCTTGTCTTTTCCCTTCTTTCCATCTAAGCCCTTTGGCCCCTTTTCCACGTTATCTTTCCCCTTTGATAAATTCTAGCAAGTTTCTCTTTTTCCTTGCCCTTTCTCTTGCACAGATAAAATCTATAAGACCATTACCCTTTCTTGCTTGTATGTTATTAATCTATAAGATCCTCACAATCTCACCCCTTTATTTTCAGAAGAGGAGCACGTAGCGTATACATTTCTCTATGTTTGGTTGCTGTAGCTGCTCCAGTTATGGTTTTGTAACCTCTCTACTTGTTTCTACGTTTATCTCAAAGTTCAATTCTTTTGTTGTTAGTGGTAATATTCTATTATTCAAAGCCAATTTTTATCCTATAACAATGACTTACCATAGAAGGAGAAAATAGAAAACATGTTTATAAAATTTACTTATATGTTAGTACATATAATATACTGTTCCTAAGTCCTAACTTCTAAGATTTTCTCTTCTCCCATCATGGCTTCTCTAGGCAACCCAAAAACTTGGGTTCCATACATGAACAACAAAGACTGTTCACAAGGATTTTGTAGCTTGTATTGTCCACAGTGGTGCTATGTAATCTACCCTCCTCCTCCTCCCTTTGAATTTCCCAATGATGATTCAAGTCCAAATTTCTCACCTCTTGTTATTGCAGTCATTGGAGTCTTAGCCAGTGCTTTTCTTCTAGTGAGCTACTACACCATAATATCCAAGTACTGTGGCAACAGAGAATCTTCACAAAGCGAAGAGCACGAAGAAAACGTTGAATTGGAAGAAGATGATCACAACCCTTCACTCCACGAGCCTTGGCATGCTCCAACAATTGGCTTGGATGAGGCTCTGATAAAGTCCATAGCAGTTTGCAAGTACAAGAAAGGTGATGGATTGGTTGAGGTAACAGATTGCTCAGTTTGTCTCAGCGAGTTTAGAGATGATGAAAGTGTTAGGCTCTTGCCAAAATGCAGCCACGCTTTTCATCTTCCTTGCATTGACACATGGCTGAAATCTCACTCTAGTTGCCCTCTATGCCGTGCTAGCATATTCACCTTCAATGCTGCATCAGCACTTCATGTTGCTGCAACGGTCACGGAACCACCTTCAAGGAACGATACCTCTTCAGGAAACAGACATGCACATGCAGATAATGAAAACGTTGTTTCTGTTGCAGGGGACAGTGAATCGGATGCTTTTGAAGGAGAATTAGTCACACTCACACATGGTGGAGCGGTTTCAAAGAGTGCATTGCGTGTTTTGAGTGATCTAGGAAACTTGAGAGGGAGGCATAGTGTAATTGAGATTAGAGATGAAGGGTATGATTCCATTAGAAGGACGGTTTCAATGGACCATTTGTTTCAGAGGGGTAGTGGTGTTTCAATTGCTGATGTTCTGCATGTGAATCAAGAGCATGAAGGGTGTTCTAATGGGGCTGGTCCTTCAAAGAATTCAAGAGGTGAAAGTAGCAAGTCTAGCTACAGAAGAAGGGTTTTGCATTGTGTTTTGAGTCCAATTGCAATGAAGAGATCATTTTCTAGTGGAAGGTTCTCCCTTAGCAGAAATGGCAGAGGAAAGCAATGGGTTCTGCCTATCTGAGGAATAACTTAGTGATCTTTTCCATTTCCTTTTTTTTTTTTTCTATCCTCTTTCTTATGATGATGAAGATGTAGAGGTTGACCAAATTTTTGAGTGAAGATTTTATGTTAAATATAATTGAATCTTTATGTGGTATATTAATCAGTGTGATTTTAGTAGTAGCTGAAATCAAAACTTTTTTCTTTTCATGTATATCTTTTTGGGTTTGTATTTTGATCAGTGAGTTAACATTTTAGTAGTGAAGATTAAATGCTATGCCTTAAAATCTTTCTTTTAGCATCGGAAGTCTGGAGACATATGTAGCTATGCTCCAAGCTCTGCATCAACTTATCACCCTATCATGGATTATGCACACTTTCTATCTTATAATACTTTCACGTAATTATTACACTTAAATGCCATTTTAATAGGCTTGCAAAAACAATGCAATTTTAATAGTTAGGTTAGGTTTAATTATCCATTTCCTTTCTATACTTGTCTAAAACAAAGAATATATAAGAACTGAAGCACAAAATGTAAACAATTGTAGAGAGCAATGAATAATGAATCCTAATCATTAAATCTTTCCTAAATTTGTCAATTTCTTATATCAAACGAATCAATGGTTCGTACGAGCAATGTATAATAGTATGGTTGGTGTAGGAAAGAAAGGGAAAGAAAAGAAAAAAAGTGGAAATTGAGATTTTTTTTTTTTAGATTGTTTGGTAGGAAGATGAAGGGAAAATAAATAATTATATGTGCAAAATGACATAAATATCATAGATAAACAAATAAGATACGTAATAAATATGGATTTTTTTTAATTATACAGAAAAGAGTTTTCTCTTCTTCTTTTTTTCTCCTAAATGGGTCAGATAGCTAGAGTATGGATCCCATGTGAAATCTGTTTTTTTTCTCTTAAATGTGATTCTAATTGAAGGAAAGGACTTTGCAAATTTACAAAAAAAAAAAAAAAATCTCATTTTTCATTTTTGCTTAATCACTAAACCCACTTACCAAACAAAGGTTAAAGGATAACAATTCTTGCCACCCAAGTTTGTAGGCTACCTGTGTATATTGATATTTTTAAAAATATTTTAGTAACTTAGTTTCTAAATACCTATAAATTAGTGTCTTAACTGATTTTTAAAAAAAAATTGTGCAAATTTTTTTATTAAAAATTACGAAAAAAACTACTTTTAATTGTTAAACTAAGTATACATAATAGTATCATTCTAATTTCTATCTATAAATAATGTACAAATTAGTACATTCACGTGAAAATGATGTACGCTTTATGATGTGCAAACATATTTATCGTTTTCATATCCACTTCTGCTACCCAATAACTAGACCGTAACTCTGTGTGACACTGATTTTTGATGTACTCATAAGGTGTCAAATCAGTGGTGACAGAACTGGTATCAGGGACCGTAAGTTCGTAACCCTCTCTCCATTATTAGCGGGTTGAAATAATTGTGTCCGGTTGTCCCAGTAATTGGACCAGTAGGTGATGAATATTCAAATTCCATTGAACCGTTCATATACATGTTTGTTCAAAGTCATAACCAAAGTATGAAATCAAATCAAATCATTTCGAACTCTCTATCCTTGACTCAAATCACAAAAGCCGCGATTTGATATAAAATCTTACACTTCATTAAGTAGAATGACGCTTTCTAACATGTCATGCATTATGAAAAGACTTCAATTATGTATGTTCATCCTCTGACACTGTGAACTTCAAAAGCTATTCCTGAGTGGATTGGACACGTTGTCCTAATTCTACACATGGTGCCCGTGGGACAGGTATCTCGTGCAAAACTTCCAGCATAATTTAATTTGTGAGGAATTCTAACGAATGATCAGGACCATAATAGTGACAATTAATCACATTATTCCAACTTAATGAGGCCAAATATGGTACCGTTTAAAGAATAGGACTTCTGTATAAGAATGCTATTGATATTTAAATATATAATAAAATCCTACAAAGTAATACATGCATGTATAAATTTAATAAGATTACACTAGCAATACTTAAAAGAATAGCAATTAACTACCAGCTAACGAAATAATAGACTAAAAAGCAACACCCAGCACATGTGGTTGATACCTTTGTTATACATGTTGGGAATGTGTATATAAAAGTTATTGGACTTAAAAGTATGACAAGGATTTAAAAGACCTAAGTTTAGATTTCTTAATTTTTTATATAATAATTTTATTTGTTCAAGACAAGTATAACAGTTATCGTCATCTATCTGAAATAGAAAAATGTCCATATATTTTTTTTCTTCCTTATTCAAGAATAGTACAAAAGATTTGTTATTTATAATTGATTGAGGAGATCAAGAGAGGTTTCACCAAAGAGAAAAAAGAAGATTATATGCACGCTTCAAGAGATAATTATCTCCTTTTGATTAGAAAAATAAGAATGATCTCATAACATTTAAACATATTAGGTCCAATACGTTTTTGTATATTCTTAAGAATCTTTCAATATAAAGTTTTTTTTTTTCAGCTCAACCATCTTCATACCCAAAATGAAAGAAAAGGAATTTTGGGGGGCAAGGTTTTATTTATAAGACCCAAAATTTCACTATAAAAACAAATTTAAATTTTCTTCTCGATTTGAAAACTTTATTAGTAAGTAATTATGCTTTGAGACCTATTTTGTCCCTAATTATAAGCAACTTAAACTTTTGTTCTCCAGGAAAATGGAGACTAAATAATCAGTCCCTACATTTGCCTCCCTATTCACATGTAAAACTTTAATCTCCCACTCCTTGAAATTCCAAGGTCTTATATCCTGTCTAGCATGGATTTGTACGGATGAAAATTACCTATTCCTTTTATGACAAAGTGAAAAATAATTTTAGAATCACATTCCAATCAAGGATAACTGGTGTCAGTATTCCACGCTTCCCCAAACTCTGACATGATCACATTTGATGAGTCTGAATTCCTCATGAACCCCATCATTCACTCACCATGTAATGATGGAAAAACCCTATGATGCTGGCTGCCTTCCTTGTTTAACAACACACAGTGTTTGCTTTAATTTGACCCTCCTACTTGTGGAGATTCTCACTTTAGGTGATAATCATGATGCTGGAAATTGAACTAACAGTGTGAGAATTAGCACTCCCCCAAAGTTTTATCTATAAGCTAAAAATAGCTTGTACATAAATTGAAACCAACTTTTTGAGGAAGTTAAATGATTTTAGTTTATCTAAAAAGTTTATTTTAATTTATGTGGTATAAGTTATTTTAAACTTACAAGAAGAAACATGTTTCATTTTTTTTATAAGTGTTTATGAAAAAATTCTATTCAAATATACTTAATTCTAACTAATGAAATTATTTGCAGAGCCATAAACAGTTTTCTTATTTTGCCCTCAGCATGGGTGAAAATGAACGCAGACACAGACAGGCTTCCAAGGGGAACCAAGGCAACTCAAATTGATTATTTATTTTTAGTTAGATGTCTTATTCTAATCATATTTTTTTTTATAAAAAAACTCAAATTTAAAATTTTATTTAAAGAATCCGAATCAAATTTTACTTAGTTCATTAACATATTCAAAAGACCAATATATTATCTTATTTTTCATCTCTTTTTTATATTTTCGTTATCTTTTACATTACTTATTATATATGTTATTTTTTACTTTTTCTCTTCTATTCTTGTCTTCTTTAATTTCTATCTCATTCATCCTAAATCCAGGTGTAAGAGACATTGACAATTAACCTTATTAATGTATGTAGTTTTTATCATTTGGTAATGAAAAAATGAAGAGGGAAGGAAACCTAACGTATCTAGTTATGTACACACTAGTGAGAGAAAAATCTGCTTCTATCTTAAAGCACATGAGATTTGAGATTTTAAACAGCAAACTATTAGAAGGGATCGGAAAATAACAAGTATAGAATAAATTAAGAATAAAAAACAAAGTTAAATGTTTTTTATAGCATTACGGGATGAGGAACTGTCAAATGCAGTTTGAACATAACCACAATTCTTGCAAGGCGCAGCATTAAGCCTTGCCATATCTTTGGAACTAGAACAACTCTTGGAGTAGTTGTGCCCTCCTTTTACAATTTTCAACGCCACATTCTCCGGCAATCTCAACGTGTATTTATCATCATCACCATCATCTCTTCCTTCACCTCTAACCATAACTATCGAATGCCCCGTTTAGTGTGAACGTACAAATTCAATCTTCTGATCTTGCATGCTCAGATCTCCATCATCAGCCCTTCTTTTACGTCAATGCACACGTGATGATCATCTGTGCTGATCTCTTGTTCTACATTGTCCTCGTTTTCTGTTGTTCCGGAGATTTGTGTTTCGTTTATTATTGGTGACTGATCAAGATCGGTTCAACAAACGGGGAAAGTCTTGTGTGAACTTAGCCACAAATCGATGCACTCTTGGTGGAAAACATGGTAACAAACGGTTAAGAGCCTCAGCATGCTGTCGGAGTCAAACTCCAACAAGCAAATGGCGCATTCTAATGAATACTTATTCTTCTCCTTGCGGAGATCCTTCACGGTGGCGTATAGGAACGTGGGAACGCTTCCAGCATTGAAGGTTCGAGGCCTCTGAAGGGAGAAGCGTTAGCAGAAAGACGAACGAGGGTGGTGGAGCTTATGTTCACTAAACAGCACCTGCAGAAGAAGAGAATGCTGAAACCCACGAAGCAGAACACGACCACCGCCACGGTGAAGAATATTAGCGTTGATGGGGTGATTTGTAGCGGTGGCAGTGGTGGCAGACTGGCAGTGGTTGCGGAAGTAGGATTACGGAGTTGTCTGCTTTGATTCTGGCAAAGATCGACATCATACTTGATCGTTTGCACTTTGCATAGATGGATGAGATTTTTTTTTTTTTTTCTTTGGTTTTTTTTAGAAAGATCTTTAGTATAAGATTTTGAATAAATATCTATAATTCGATATTTGATCTAAATTAGATTTTTTTTAATAAATAAAATGTATATATATCTAACATGAAAAATGAGTTATTTTAAAAATTATTTAAGATATACATAATATTTAAAAAAGAATTATTTTTTTATTTAAGATATCAAAATAAGATCTATAAAAAAAAATGTTAAAAATCTTTCATCTCAATTTAGATTTATTATTATTAAAGATGTTATAAATAAATGTATTTTTAGAAGGAGATTTCTGTTGGGTTATTGTGGATGTTGACGTTTCGAATCTAGGATAAAACTCAATCAGTGAAGCTGTGTTCCATTGTGTGTAGATCTAGATTAAAATGTGTATCGATTATAGTTAACATGAGAGAGAGAGAGAGAGAAGTAATGAAGTCTTATTATTTAGAAGTGAAGGTCTGCACTATTGTGTGAAATTGGATCCTAGTCTGTTGATTTCAATGAACTTTAAAACTGGTCAAAAAAATTAAGCTAGATGTATAAATTAAATATTAAATTAAATGCCTAAATATTCAGCTTAATTTAATATTTAATTTTATAAAAATAATTATGCATTTAATTTTTCTATAGTTATCGTTTAACATATACAAAATATAATAAAAATATAAGAAAATTAAAATGAACGAAAAAGAAAAGAAATTACAGAAGTAGAATGAAAGTATAAATAATAAATTAAATATATTGATATAAACATTAAAAATAATCAATTGAATTATAAAATTGATTCTAGTTGGAAAAAAAATCCGAGAAGTAAAAAATTTATAAATTAATAAATTCAAATTTGAAGATAAAAAAATTATCAACCAAATTAATTTAATTAATTAGTTTAGATGGTTAAGTTCATTGAGTCAACATGCTCTAATGAAATTTACCCTTGTATTATTTTTTTTACTGATATTCTTAAATTTAATTCATTCTGAAAACTTTACAGGAAAAGTGATTTTTTAAAAATCATAATAATTTATTATTTTTTAATTTTTTGTCAGAATTATTGTTTTAAAATTAAAATAAAAAATGAGATGAACTGTCAAGCTGCGCACCAGTTATCGTTCTGCTGGAATTGGGTTAATGGGCCATTGGGATGTGGTGATGTTTTCTGCGTCTGTGATCAGTATTCAATTTTCAATAAGTTGTGGGCCTTGGCCCTTCTGGCCGAACATATCCTTAGTCCGTGGTCTTTGCTTGATCTTCAATGATCACTAGCTTGCCATTTTTATTCTAAATTTAGATGCACATGAATTTATGCTTTTTTCTGGCCGAAAGGAACGTACACCTGAGTGAATGTCATGCGTTTCTATTATATCTACCCTGGATAAGGTAAATGTTTATGGGACTATTACTAATCAATATTCAATGGGAGTTAAACAAATAAAATAAAATATTAATAATATATTTTTTAATAAATTTAAATTTTTGCTGAAAGAATTCGAAGTGTTCACATATTTAGTGTTTATCTTATATAGTATCTGTTTTAAATATAATTGTCTCTGAAAATTAATATTTACGGAGAAAAATTAAAAAATTATATTACTAATTGCTTTATTTTTTTCTGCCAAAGTTCTACCCACCAACCAGAGCCAACCCTAATAAACATTAATTTGTCTAATGGGATATATTTGAATTAAAAAGTGTTAGTAATATATTTTGAGTAATAGCTAAATCTTGGTTGCGGAAAATTAACCACTGGACTCAATTAATCATGAATTCAATATTGTCACCTTTTTATATTTTTAGTCTTTCACACTAGTATTTAGTGTTTGTGCCGATTCTGAATCTTATATTCTTAATCAGATTTTCCAATTAGTGTTCTCATACAAATTCACTCAATTCAAATATTCTTTTAAAACTCTCTCTAATATAAGTTCATCCTACAATAGTCATGTTGCAAATTTACATAATTGACTCAAACATATAATTTTTTTAACAACAATTAGATAGAAAAATCAATAAAAAATAAATACAAGTTTAATGACCAAATTAAATATAAAAAAAACACGAACCTAATTAAAACCTGCCAAATAGTTTAAAGACTCGCGGAATAATATAACCTCAATAGTATAACTCCTTTACTATAACATCCAGTAATATGTTTGGGTTTAGGTTACATCATGAACGTGCAACTTTATTATCCACATAAAAAAAAAAAAAAAAAAAAAAGAGAGGGGTGTGGGTGGAGGGAGGGAGGGGGTGAAAATGCCCATTATATCCTATTCCAATTTTTGGATCTTTACCGTCAACTTTCAAGGATGGTGTCAAAGAAGCAAGTGGTCATTATTTTGGTATATAAGGATCGAGTATTTATTTGTCTAAAAGGTACTAGTAATAACACTTAAGAGTTGTGAAGCATTTATTGTTTACTGATCATATTTAATGAATTATCAAATTATTATATGATAAAGTATATATAACTAACAATTACCAAGTATTTCACACTCATATTGGACAAGCCTTATTTAATTTGTGCGACAGCAACTCTTCTATTGAAATATTATGCCCTATCTGGAAACTCTTCGTAGCCAAAGAAATTGCGCGTACAAATTCTAAAAGTTTCTTATTCTTATTCTCCATGTTTTCCTGATCTAGGCATTTTTTATATGAATCTATTCCAAATATAATTGCATGAAATCAATTTGTAAATGAACAAATCGTTCAAATCATTCTACCCGTATAGACTGGTTGTGTTTAGGGGGGAAGAACCGAGAGAAAAACAATAGCTAGAGAATCATTACAAACGTGGGTTTTCTTTAAGGATAAGAAAAGGTGCATATCATATCTGAATTCTTTTCAATGCATGACTGAGAAAAAGAAAAACTCAACTCATTCATCTCTATGTTTGCTCACAACTTCAAAAGAACAATCTTACCCGTTATCTGTTAATTATTCATCACCAGTTAATTAAAGAATAATCATTCAACCTAGGCAGAAAGAAGTATATAGGGATTCAACAAAATGTATTGAGAAATTCCAGTCCACAATATTCTCAACAATAAATGCGCATGACATCATACAGATGGATTGATGAGAAATACTATAAAACTATATTTGTTAACTAATTAATTAAATAACTGAAATTAAAGCAACTTGCAACCGGAGTTCAAATGTTTTTTTCCAAAACATCATATGATTAATTTAAGGAAGATGAAAGAGAAAGTTGATTACTCAACATCGAACAAATCACACATAAAAAAATGGAAAAGAAAAAAAAGAAGCGAAACTCCATTGTTTTAAGAAAATAGTTTTGAAGTTTGCATCAAATAATGGTATGGGCAACCTATCAACAACATTAGAACGGTTGAGGCCAACCTTAATTGAATGAAAGGACAGAAGGCACTTGGACAGTAGATAACACAGTTGGAGCTTGGAAGTCAAATTTGAAGTACTACCACTATTTTCTTATTTAATTGGTATGTTCACAAAGCCATTTCTTTATCATGAGGAGAAAATTTATTTATTAATAAATGCGAAATGGTTATTTTATCGCCTATGTATTGCATTGCATTTATGGAATAATGCAACAACAGAGTTAGCTTTCTTATTGCATTCTATCTTTTATTCTAAAGAAGCAAACTCTTAATTAACGCTCCCGCGTCCTCCCTCTGCTTTTGCCCACCGACTTGAATTTATAATCCAGCAAAGAATTTGTTGGTCCAATGCAGACTGCAGAGTCTCCCGTTAACCGTTACTTTCCAGCTCTAGCCTACTCTTTTGTTTTGGGTCCTTAATTAACTTCTGCTCAGGGCTTAGGGCACACTTGCGCTAGCAAGGTTTCCATGTGATCTCATTAATTATTTTATATTTTATAATACATTACTACTGTAAATGAAAAAAAAAATATGAGTCACCATCCATAACCAATGTAAAAAATTTACATGCATAATTAATATAAAAAACCATAACCGTATGTTTACACGAATGTTTATTCTATCAGATAACATAATATTTATTTAATAAAAGGATAACTTTTCACGTAACTGTTCCTGAGTTTCATGCATGTTTTTATTGAAAAGTATTTCTTATATAATTTTGAGTTGTTTACAATTTGAGAGATGAAGAAAAGAAAGGTAAATAATTAATTTGATTGATGATGTAATGTGATAAGAATAAAAGTAGAAAATGATAAGAATTATTGATTGAGTATTTAGAATTTTTTATTGTGAAAATATAATCACTCGTTTTCATACACACTAATATCAATACCCTTAGAAAAATGGATTTGATATACATATTTAGCTATAAGAATATTTAACATTGTAAATTTGAGACATATATAATTGGATCTAAAATTGGTAGGATATTTTCTATAAAAAAAAATGGTAGGATACAGGGGGGAAAGAAAATTTAAAAATAGACAATTATTTTGCATTATCTAGTATTTAAATAAATAATGAAATGATTATTTGATTTAAAATACATTAATTTGTAATGTATAATACTAATATGGGGGTATAGGTACAAATTTTTCTAACATTTTGTACACAAATACTTTCCCTCAGAAAGACAGCCAAGGTGATTGCTCTAATAACCGTCCAAAAAGATGACCATGGAAGTCGATTATGCCTCGAAGTCCACCATCAATTTGTTCAACTTCTTGTTGCTAATTCTCTGTTCGATAAAACTCTTCCCGTAGTCATCACTGCATAAAGAAAAAAAAAATGAGTTGAACATGTTAATGTCAACATTCAAAGAAAAACACAAATCAAAATGACCAAAAACGCTCTCTGACCAACCTTTGCGGCAAGGAGGAAGATGCACCAGGCGTCAACTTGTGGGCGAGCTGAACGGCGTCGTCATGGGTGTTTATGATGTGATTGAAGCACAAATAACGACCGTAGGATGAGACATCCTCGTAGACACAGATGTGGGCGTCCACCAAAAAAGATAAATCAACGGTCACGAAAACCCCATCCTCGTACATCTCAGCGGCTCCTCTTAGGTAAGGGTGTTTGATGGAAAGATCATGCGCCATCAATAAGCCTGCGTTGATGGACACCATGTTCACTCCTCTGTCCATTGCCAAGGCCCACGCGCTCTTTTCTGCCATTGTCTTTGACACCCCTTGCCATAACTGCATGTACACAAGCCATCAATTGTTATTGAGTGCTTATATTTAGAGATTTATAATTTTAAATACTTAGTTGATTTTTTTATTTTTTTATCAAATCATATCAATTATTGTATTTACAATTTACTCTCTCTTTCTCAAGATGTCTAATTAGGCATGGATATATTTGTTCATTATTATTCACTTTACACACACACACATATATATATATATATATTGCACTATTCATCAATTTTGCAACACACCCAGATAATGTGGAAAGTAAAAAGTAAAAATTACTAGTATTACTAGATGGGTAATTAACTGTATATATTAGTGTGTACATATTATTATATACCTTGAATTTGCGACAGAAATTAACATCACTCCAATGTCTCTCCTCTAGATCTAGTTCCATGGTCTTGCGATCTTCTCTCCAAACAACTGCGGTAGCTGAGGATGTGAAAACCACTTTATCCATAGTTTCTGTCTGAGCACATGCTTCCAACACGTTGTGTGCTGCTCTTACTTCCACGTCTGCCATGTATTCCTGTATGTTTCCAAGAACGGAGATCAGTTTTAACTTTTGACACAAAATTTTCAATTCAGAAATTTAATTTCAAAAGGTAAATAAAATGCTTGACATTTTTATCATTATTAAACTCTCAAATATTAAGTAGTGTAATACTATAAATTTTAAAACATCTTATTGTTAAGACTGTTTAATATTAAAAGAATTACATATTTTTATTTGATTTATAAACTTAAAGATAAGAAATATATAATAAACATCTGAATTTAAAAATAAAAAAATAAAAACTTCCAATAACGCGTTTTGTCATCACTGGTAACAATTAAACCGTAATAACTTTTCCGCCAAACTATATAGCTTTTGGTCAAACAGACTGTAAAAGAATGCTCGCCATTAATTAAATACATCGGACAAACAACTCGGAATTGAAAATTTTGGTCAGGTTTTGGAAGAGATGTCCTACACAAATTTGTTTTATCAATCAATGTACAAAAAGATTCTGATAAGATAATGCAAATATACGTAATAAAACATTTTTTTTATAAAATAACAAAATTATATATTCCATAAAACTTTTGCACAGTTTGATTGCAATTCACTTAATAAACTAATCATAATACTGCAATGAGTGACAAAATTAAATTTATAGTAGTATTATCAAGATGTTTAAACAGAGTTTGAAACATTGTATCTGCGTTCCGCATTGCGTGTAGACCTTTCAATATTATTATTTTCATCATGATTGCCAATATTTTAGGAAATAAATAAAATATTGATAAGATCGTACCATACTACCATTGATGAGATAAGCAAATTAGCACATGGTTGAAAATGAACCAGCTCAGATGATCATGACAAGTGAGTGAATTATCGATCGACAACTAAGGTTAACCAGATCAAAACTACAACTACAAGGTTAATTAGACAGCTCAAAACTACAATTATATTAATTATCTACTTCGCTGTCATGGGCTTAATTAATTCGTGGACACGAAGGGGGTTGAGTAACCAGGGAACAAGTAGGGAAATTGGAGTAACCAAGGAACAAGGAAGTGAAAAACTCAGGCAAATTGTGCCTACTACATACACCAATAAATCGAGTTACCTTATATTAATTAACGTAAGCAAACTCTGCTATTTCTCAATTCAAACCCAACAACCATACCCAATAAAAAAAAAAACTCATGGATTAGCTATTTTCATTAAAAAAAAAAAAATTACTGCGAGGCTAGCTGGAGTATATCCAAGAAGAGGAATATTCCAAGTTTTTGAGTTTGGTTCTATTTATTTTTTAAAATCAAGCGAGATTCTTTTTAGTATAAAAATATAAAAATAATTAAAATGGGTATTGGTTTTAACTTTTACTAGTAATTATTTAGATGAGACTTATATATAAATGATTTAATTCCAAACTAACGGGAAAAGGACCGCAAATTAAGAACGAAAAAGAAAAAATGGTACTTACATCATAATTTGGTTGGTCAAAGGGAGGTTCGAATGTGTAGAACAAACCAGAGCAACCTCGGAGAGCATCGATTATGCTATGGTAATCAAAAGGGTCAGATCGAAAAACCTTAAGCTTATCGGGATCGGATGAAATTCCATTGAATAGGTTTTCTTCCCCTGAGAAAGGATTCCAAAGAAAATCAATTTCAATTTCAAGGGACCATAGTCCATAGCATAAAGAAACAATTTAAATTACCATATTTTTGAACGGAGGCATGAACAGTGTAACCCCTTTGGAGGAGTCTTTGGACAAGGCTGAAGCCCAAGTGACCCGAAGCATCCATGACGCATACCGTGTGAGTACTTGTGTCGAATGAAGGGGCCATCGATAGTTGGTAGTTTCAGATACGATGATAAGTGAAAAAAAAAAAAAGAAGAATTGTGTGTAGAGTTAGGGAAAGAAAGGGTAGAAAGGAAGACAAGAGGTAGAAAAGGATGGAGTTGGATTTATAAATGGAAGAAGGGCGGCTAGCATTGAAAGTGTGGGGGGTAGATAAGTAGGAAGGAGGTAGTTGTAGTTTGATAGATCGACACGCGCACATCCCCGAGACAAAGAGACAAAGAGATTACTCATACTCACAAACTAGGGAAGACAACAAAAGTAATGCTAGATTATATAAATATTATTCTAATAAATTATTTTATTATAGATAGTATATTTTGGCTAAAATAACTTTATGTATCTATTAAAATAGGATTATTTGTCAAACATGTTTAACTCTTAGATAAACACACTACATTACTTGAGTTATTATAAATATTCTTAATGGATGACATCAGATTTCATTAGTAAGTCATCCGTTAACAAATTTTCTAATGACAGTTATTATTTTTAAAAATAAAAATTTTTCAAATAAAAAAACAAATTAACAATTAGATATCAAAACTAAAACATCATATTTTATAGGTCCACAAGAAGTTATTTATGTCATATATTTTTTCCTTCCTTAATTATAATTAATTTATGCCTTTTAAGAAAATTGTATTAAATTTATCAATTGTTTATATTATCATTTGATTCACTATATTCACTTATTTATTTTTCATTAATGTTTGAAGAAAAATAATTAAGTAAAAATATGTAGGAAAAAAATAATTTATGTATTTAAAAATTAGAAAATAATTTTATAAAAAGGGGAACAATTTTAAAAAAAATCTTATAATTAGAGAAGGAGAAAATATTTTTTTTTTATAAACTTGAGAGAAATATCTCTTATTATTCAATTAAAACTCTTATAGTTGGATATTAAAAAACTTAAGATAGGTTGTCCTCTCTCAAGTTTCAACTATATTTTCTTAA
>PYAF01006234.1:275179-293587 GCA_007407185.1 Glycine tomentella | reverse complement strand
CAAATGAAATGTATGTTTAATTAAATTAATGCTGTAATAAATTAACAAAATGCTTAACTTAGAAAGGAAAGAAGAAGAAGATGAAATTTCAATAAAAGCATAAAGACGAAAGTTATATTCCACAAAACAATTTAACTAGTTTTTAATTTTTTTTTTTACTAGTTAAATTTTTTATTAGTTATTCAGTTAACAAACTTTTATTAATAACTTTTAACATTTTTTGAAATGCATTTAAAATAGTATTTTTTGAACACTAATTTCTAATTTTTTATATTTATTTTTCTTTTTATTCTTAATATATTTATCAAATTTTTTACTTATTTTTTCAAAAATAAAATATAATTTTTATTATTTTTCAGTTACTTTAAGCTGTACCGAACACATTTGAATAATTTTCTTTCTTTTTTCGCTTTTCTTCCTCTTATTACTACTACTTAATTGTTTAAAAAGGAAATTTCCCTATAAATACTCTTTCCACAATGATAAATGTAGTTTGTTGGGAACGTGCGTGACTAGAGACAAGTCTAAGTATCCAACTACCACTCAAAAACCTAAATATACTTTTAAATAAAGGATTTAAACTGTACACGCAGCATCGTATCCCAAAGAAACAAAAGTAATGTACTTATACGGAAGGTTATCATTCACTTTCTTAACATTAGTAGTACTTCCTTCGATCTCTCTCATAATAAAACATATTTTCGTCTCGTCTCGATTATAAAAAAAATACATATTTCATATTTATTAAAAAATAATTAATTTCATTAGATTGAATTTTTTTATTAAAAAGCAAATATATTTTTTACAATATCAAATAAAAAAAAAGATTCTTAACCTTATTAATTAAAGATATTTTAAAGAGAGTTTCATTAAATAAGGCATAAGTAAGTAATATTTGTTTATATTTGAGAAAAAAATAAAAGATTTTTATTGTTTATATTCAAAATTGAAGGGAGCACTTATTAAAAAACTATGGGTTAATTTTATTAAATTGTGCTAATTCCAAAATAAAATATTTGTTTCCTAAAATACTCTTTATTATTAAGGAAGACTAAGTTTTTGTTCTTAAATTACTCTTCATTATTAAAGGGATCTACCTTAATTGGTTGATGTTATAATTTATAAATTTCTATCTTGAATTCCTACAAATAAAAAATAGTTGTCCTTCATTAGAACTTGATATCAAACATCCAAAACATCTTTAGCTCTATTAAGGGAATGTATTGGATTATGATTTTAAAAGATTTTAAAAGAATTTTTTTATTATAAAAAAGTCTTGTGATATTTAATCAAGATTTTTAGATCGTATAAATAAGTCATGTGATATTCAAATTAAGACTTTTAAGATTTTTTTGATGAGGGCAAACAAAATATGACGATATTTAATTAGGATTTTTTTATAACTTATAAAAAGTTTTTTAGTATTCAAAAGTATACAAATTTTGATGGATTATTTTTTAAGAATAATTTCGATGCATTTCATAAGAGTTTTTAGTATAAAACATCTATCAAACAATTTCATCTAAATCCTTAAAATTTTGCTAGACTTTTTTTATTTTTTTTCTATTAGTTATCAAGACTTTTTTTTCTCATCACACATATTATTCTCTCTTTAATATTCTTCAAGATATGTGTGTCATATATAATTATTCTATTTATTTTAAAATAATAATAATGTCAAATATACTCCTCACTATGTACTTTTCTATTTGTTTTCTAAATTAATGTTTATTTTATATGTTAAAGTTGATCATGTTTTTCTTATATTGATTATGTCAATTACCTATTCGATATAATATTTTTGTGACTATTATTCTTAGTTTCGTCATCCTCATAATAAAGTTGAATATACAAGCTACAATGTCAAAATCCTTATAAATGTATAAAGTTCTTCCATATCTTTTAAATTTTTATAATATAAATTCATTAAAATTTAAAATACAAAATCTTGATCTTAAAAGTCTTTTAAAAAATATGATAAATCATAATATTTCTACATAATCTTTTAAAATTCACTAAAAAAAATTATATTAAAAATATTTATTAAAATCTTAATCTAATATTAGAGTTGTATATTCAAACATGGTGTTCCATGAAACAAAAAATAAGTGTGTTAGGTAGCAATCAACGGTCCGAAGTTCATTAAAAAAAAACAGTCCAACAGGTACAAAGTAAAATAATCAACAGAAAAGACTAATGTTATTTGCACAACAAATTTTAACAATATGTAAGAGAGAGATATAAGAAAAAGTGTAAAATAAAACAAGTGATGTAATGTAATAAAAAGTGTATAAAAATATTGAATAATCAATATTACTCTGGAGAAAATAGCATGTCATAAGAAACTGCATATAAAATATCACATTTTTCCAGCACATAACATAATATATTATTGGATATTTGTTTTGGAAGAAACCATCGTGGGGCTTTTTCCCTTTTCCTAATCATAATTGAAATCTTAATAAAAATAACCTATGCAACTACTCAGTCCAAAATGGACTATACCCTTAAAGTGCATCTTTCAATTGTGATGGCCTTTCATTTACGAAGAACAAGACTGCCAACTTGCTAGTGGCTGGCCTCTTTTTTCCAAGCCTTTTCATTTTCTATCAGTTTTTTTTTAGAGAGAGTGGAAAATAAAAGACAAGCCAGAAAATAGAGGTGTTAAAGTGACTCTCGTTGACTCACCATCCATTTACTATAGTGAATTATTACTCATCATCCGTATGCAGTTACGTTATTATATACATCACAATTCAATGAAAAAAAAATATGGACATCTTAAATTTTTTATCACCTGATAAAAATATTTATATTTTAAATTTTTTAATTAGTACTTTAACATTTTTCATAACAAAATAAACATGATTATAACGATATTATTGAGGTTAAAATAAATTTTTGTTACTCTAATTTCTTAAATTTATATTTTTAATTTCTTTATTTTTTTAATTGAGACATTTCATCTTTTACTTTTAAAAAATTCACAATTTTAGTTCTTCATTTTTTGTTGAGACACTTCATTCTTCACTTTTAAAATTTTTACAGTTTTAATCATTATGATCAATTTCAAATGTTGATCTATATATGCGATAAACTTTATTTATGATACATATCATAAATATTTTTTAAAAATTATTTAATTTCTAACAAACTTAATTTATCAAAAAAAATTCAAAAAGTGCATAGTCAAAAAGTCTAAAATTAAACAAGGCAATTAAATAGTAGACTTTTTAAGATTAGGGGACGAAATATCTCGATTAAAAGATAAGAAGATTAAAATTAAAAGTGTTTTAAAAATGAAGAACAAAATGTTTTAATTAAAAATAAAAATAAAAATCATAAATTTAAAAAAAATAAGAGAGTGAGAATTACATTTTAAAGATATCCCGCAAAAACAAGAACAAAACAAAAGACACTTAGCCTAACATCAAAAGTTTTATTATCCGAACCTAATTCTTTTAAAAGCCCAAATAAATGGGCTTCTCTAAGCCCAATTGTATCAGCAACAGCAAACACAGGCAAGTTAGAAAAACCAAAACTATACCGTTGTCAAATTAGTTTCTAAAATTAAATAAGTTCCTTGAATAAGAATTTATAAATATATTTGGGTGGGGCGCTCAGGTGATTATGACTCAATTGGGCCTGCCGCGATGCAATAACTCCGTTTGGCCCATAGTTTAATCAAGGAATATTTGAATTTTAAAAATTACAATCAATATACTCTTTTAGTTAGGCCTAGACTAACTCCATTTGCCTGGATTTTTTTTTTTTTTTATGTGAAATTGGAATGTGTGTTTACTCAGCTTTTGAAAATTCGTTTTTGTGATTTTATATTTATTTCAGAAGTTATTTTTTAACAGCTTATTTTTTTTACAATAACTTTTTAAAAGCTTGATTAAAGTAATAGACAAATTGCATTTTCACAGACTTAAATTACATTTTTCGAGTATGATTTTTCTTCTTCTGTTCATCTCCTTATTCCACATTAAGCACTTTTATGTTTAATGTGTGAAAGAAAACAATTTTATACATTTTTTATCAAGATACCTTCCAATTTTATACATTTTTTATCAAGATACCTTCCAATTTCAAGATCAAGATTAATATCTTAAAATATTAATACTTATTTTAAAGAGTGGATCCCTTCCAATATATACTTTGCACCTTAGATTGTTATTGGATCAACCCCAATAACCAATAAAGCGGTTATTTTTTTCACTTGACATAAGTGGTAATGGTTTATGTCTTTTAATCAAGTGATTTATGATTTGAATCTCGATTGATTATTGGATATGAAATAAATCATGTTGGAGATAAATACCCATCTCGTGTGCGCTATGATACTCGATAAAAATTAGTTATCGTTTTCGCTAGAACTACTTTGTATCAATACCATGGTCGGGGAAAAAAAACACAATAATTGTTCGGTAACAATTATACACTTACATTACTTATATGAAAAAGTATGGAGAATTTAATTGAAGTAGAAGAAGAAAGAACAAAATAGAGGTCATATATTATACAATGATTACCTAATAATCATTGTATAATATTTGACTATCCATTATAAGAAATAAGTATGTGTTTACATATAAAAAATTATTTTTATTTGTCTTTAGTCTCTAAACTTATGCATTTGAGTACGAGGGACTATGTATTCTGCTCGTTATTGAGTCGAGCCTAATGACCAAATGAATCAAGCTCAAATCTTGAACGACTCAACCTATATGATTGGTAGATACTTTGGCCCCTTACTTAGATTAATATACTTTCATATCTTATTATTATACTTTATCATATTCTATCATATTTCATTATATGTTACTTTTGCTTAAAAAATCACATCTTATGCAATCATATTTTATCTAGACATATCATATATAGTACTAAGTAACCACTAGAGGGACATGCACAGGACATATGCACATTTTGGGTAGACAACCTCGAACTCTAGAGAAAATCTATATAAAAAAAAAAACTTAATACAAAGAAAAATTTAAATTGAAGTAATTTGTTTTTAATGAAGAATGAAGAGTTAATGTAATTTATGATGAAATTGATAAAATCAACATGTTTGTGTATTCTATTCATAGTAAGTAAACTCCAACTCAAAGACCAACACTTAGCGTAAACTTAAACATTACCTTAGGTTAAAAGAGGTGGCAAATAAAATTGACAAACCCACTTTTAGTGAGATTTTTTTTTTTCAATTGCATTTTTCTATTCATAGTACTCAAATTCAATACCTCACTTAAAATGGATCAAAGTAAGTTCTACAATATGAATAACATATTAATAACACTACTTTTTTTTAAGACCAATAACATAACATATGAAAAAAATGTGTTCAAGTTAAGTAGGAATATCATAGATAATATAGTTATTTTCCTATATATTTAACATCTATTTTTACATTATATAAAATAGGGTTGTTGACTGCACGTGAGAAACAATAGTGACATTAGGTCCTGCGTTATTAATTTATCTTTTCCATCAAAACAAACAAAATAAATTCA
This sequence comes from Glycine tomentella, assembly GCA_007407185.1. Lineage (NCBI taxonomy): Eukaryota > Viridiplantae > Streptophyta > Magnoliopsida > Fabales > Fabaceae > Glycine > Glycine tomentella. The sequence goes on along the minus strand of PYAF01006234.1, from coordinate 288,068 downwards.
ATCAAAACATGGAAAAAAAATAAAGAATTAACTTATTTTGGAACGTTTGTTTCAATAGGGTTATAGAGGTATTTACGAATCTAGACCAACTTGTGACCCAACCCAATCTAATTATATTGATTTGGGTTCTTTAAGTGTTGGGATCAAATTTGACCAAAACCAATCAAGACCCGATCATATACAGGTAAAATAATACATTTTTTTCATCCAAACCAACCCAACCCAACCTATATTATATAATTAAATTTATTATTATATATAAATTAATTATTAAATAGAAAATATATTAATTTTGAGTTCATATAGTTTATTAAATCAAACCATTCATAATTTCTTTAAAATTATTATTTTTATCTCTATCTTGATTTTGTTTATGTTTTCTCATGTTAATATAATATTTTATTTTTATATAATATAAAATAAAATATTATATTATTATCAAAATCATTAATTCCTTAGTCAAATATTGACATAATTTGATCCTTTTATAGTTTATTTAGTCATCACATACTTACAAAACTTTAGGCAAAAACAATTTATTATTCTAAAATTATTTTTCATAAAATAAAAAATCATTTTTAAAAGAAAAAAACTCGATTAACCCAACCTCACCCAACCCGTTTATGATCGGGTCGAGTTAGATAAGGTATGTAAACAAAATTGCATAAACCCAACCTAACTCGAAAAATTTGATTGAGTTGAGTGACAGATTAAGCCAAATCCAATCCAACTTAAACCGTGAACACCTTTATGTTTCAAGATATCATGTTATATTTTCAAGAATCACATTTTTAGAAATATTATGACTAATCCATAATAATATATCTTTTTATTTAATATATCTTTAAAAATTATTATTAAGAGTAAACTCATTTACTTAAAGAGGTTGAGATGTTTAATATAGTTTATTTCAAGGGAGTAATTACTATTTTTAGGGTTTAGGGTTTATTTCAACGAAATAATTACTATGTTAAAAAAATTTAGTTTTCATAAAAAATATTATTTTTTAGTATTTTATTAGGCAACTATTTGTAGTATTTAAAAGATTAAAAAATAATTATAATTTTGTAGATTTTATGATTCTCAATAACACTCATTAAACTTGTCATTGTTGTTTTGCTATTGACGCTTAATTGCTGAGGAGCATGAGTGCTGCGTTTTCCTTTACCGAAAAATAGGTTATTTGTAAGTTGTAACTAATTTTTTTAATGTTATTTTAAACTTATTATAATAATTAAATTATCATTTATCATTATCAATTCACACAAACATATGACACACAAATCAATAGCCTGTTATTAATTTTGTTAATAACATGTGTTACTAATGTAAATTTTTAACATTATTAAGCAATAAAATTAAATTTAACTTTTAAAATAATTATTATAATTTTTTCATTATAATAATTATTAAATGACAACAAATTCATATATTATATATATTTTGTTGATAAATTTTTCAGCCGCCAATTAATCTATACATTTAGTAATGAATAATATTTCAATAATAAATAATAATTGAAACATCTTAGATGGTAGAAATAATAATAAAAAATATTTGATGTTTTCAAGGTTTTTTTTCCTTCTGAAAATATATTTTTGAAGTTGTCTACCTGGCAATTGTATATACCTTCCCTCCTTCCTTTCCACCTTAAACCGATTCTAGGGTTTCTGGAAAAAACTCTTTGTTTTTTTAGAACAACTCAATCACCGATTTCCAATTCCTTCGTCCCCATCCAATTCACGAAATGGGTAAGAAGAAACAAAAGGACTTGCAACAATCCTCCGAAACCGACACCGTTTCAACCCCTTCCAGCATTTTCAGCAAGCTCTTCGCCTACGCGCCGGAGCAGACCACCGCAACCACCGCCGCCTCTCTATTTTCCGATGACAACCCCTTTCGAAGAAAACCCACTCCACTTTCCGACTCAACAAACCGCACTCAGAACCCTAACGACGGCGAGGAAAAGAAGCGGAAGAGGAACAAGGACAAAACGGACAAAACCCCAGCCCCAGCCATCGATACCGTTGTTTCCGTAATCGAAGCTTCGGAGAAATCGGAGAAGAAGAGGAAACGCGATTCCAACGAAGGAAAAGACCTTAATGTGGGTGCAGAAGCGATTGGGAAGAGGAAAAGGAAAAGGGGCGAAGTTGAGAAAGATTGGGAGGAGAAGAAGTATGGGACTGTGGAGGATGGGATTGAGAATAAAACCGTTGGGATCAAGAGGAAGACGTTGGATGATCCAGCTGATACGATGGTTTCAACGGAGGGTTTTGATGATGAGGATAAGCTCTTAAGGACTGTTTTCGTTGGGAATTTGCCTCTCAAGGTTAAAAAGAAGACTCTTTTGAAGGAGTTTAAGAATTTTGGTGAGGTTGAGTCTGTGAGGATTCGTTCTGTCCCAATACAAGATGTAGGTTTCCCCTTTTCACGTGTGTGTTTTCACTGTTTTCTACTATTAAAGTTTCAATTTTTTTTTTGGGATGATAACTTTGTATTTGCTTGTTTTTCATGATGAACCAGACCAAGAAACCTAGAAAGGGAGCTATCCTTGCGAAGAAAATAAACGATGCTGCTGATAGGTAATGGTTCTGAATTGAATGATTAGTGAGAATATTGTTAATTGTTTGTAGAGAATGCGGTTATTCTGTATATTTCATCAACATCGGCAACACCTTTAACCCAAGTTAATTGGGGTCGGTGGTAGATGAATCAATGATAAATCGTAAATGAGACAGAAAGAGAAAGGGAGAGGGGAAGAAAAAAGTGGAAATAAGACAAAAGAAAGAAAAAAGGTTGAAAGGAAGAAGGGAGAAAAGAAGAGGAAAAGAACTAAAATAAGGAAATGACTGAAAAATAGAACTGTTAATGAGTTTAACCCTCCACCAAACTTATAGTTTTTCTCCACTCCATCCTAAGACATTACCGTCCACCAATTTATATTTTATTTGATTTGAAATTTGAAATGATTATATGGATTCAATAGAAAGGTAAACCCTGTTCGTTTTGGGCTTGGAGAAATCATTACGTTGTTTTTATTTCTTTATTTCATATCAAGGAGAGCTGTAAACACTCCTTTCATATATTTTTATTTTGCAAAGTGGTCTTAAGTGACTTGTAGTAAGTTTGATAAGAATACAAGCTTTTTCCTGTAAAGGATACATTTTCTTGTGTTTCGAATTGACAAGTATTGTGATTTTTGCAGTGTTCATGCGTACATTGTTTTCAAAACAGAGCAATCGGCACAGGCTTCTTTGTCACACAACATGTCCCTGGTATTCCCTTGTTTCTCTAAGTTGAGTTGGATTGGATCGAAATCAAATATGGTGTTTACCTTGTATTTTCTTTTCTGAAGGTTTGCAGTTGACAGTTTTTAAATATTATTGTTTATTCATCTGGCTGTAGGTTGAAGGAAATCATATTCGTGTTGATAGGGCATGCCCACCCCGCAAGAAACATAAAGGGGAGAGTACTCCACTTTATGATAATAAGAGAACTGTTTTTGTTGGCAACCTCCCATTTGATGTGAAGGTGTGTTTCTAATAGATAGTTCTATATTGAGGTCACATAATTGCATCATTGTTGTCTAATGGATCTATCATGTGATCCTTTTCTGTAGGATGAAGAGCTTTATCAGTTATTTTGTGGTATATCCAACCTGGAATCAAGTATAGAAGCTGTCAGAGTTGTTCGAGATCCTCATCTTAATGTTGGAAAGGGTATTGCTTATGTGCTATTTAAAACCAAGGTATGCTGTTCAGGTTCTTGAACAGTATGTTTTCACGAAAATTCTTAATAGAGGCTCTTCTATATTTAGTTCAAATATGTTCTGTTATAATTGATGTTATCATGTGCTTTGCTTTCATTGGTGAAAATGAATTTTCTAAGATGTCTATCCAAGCAAAAATCACTTTACTTTAAAATTACGTTTACTTAAAAATCAATTTTATAAAATCACGTTGATGTCGAATGAATTCTACAAGCGCACATCCAAACACTCACTAACTCTCACTCATTAGCAAATGTTAAAAATTGAAACATATCATTATTAACAGCTAACAATGAGTGACACCGATTAGGACATTTTCTTACAATGAAGAAACCTCTTAAACTTGACAAATTGGTGTGGATGGACTTGCAGTGCAGGGGTTTGAAACCACTGTAATTGTTAGTTCTTTTGTTAATCTATATCTGGTATAAATTTTACTTGCTTACATATTCCTGCTCCACAGTTTTTTAAAATTAGATTGGGCAACTAGGAGAAACAACAATAATGAGAAAAACTGGTTACTTATTGCAATTAGCATAATTTCAATACACATTCCATTTTATATATAGGTTAACTTGGGGTGATGAGTAATGACCCTCAATTGGCTTTCATTGCTCAAGTCCGAACCCCAAATTGTAGTTTAGTGCGTGTATGTGTGACTGTGTAGACAAGGAGCATTTTGGGGTAGCATATGGTGATTGCTAAGTTGTGATGGCTTTTCTTTATGCATAAATTGTTCTCTAGTTTACACTGTTAATTCCTCAAGTTGTTACTGGCATAAAACCATAGTGTTGTGTTAATATTCAAAATGGTGTTTGACTGGGTATTAATTGAGACATGTTAGGTTGTTATCAAAGGTAATGTTACTGCATGCAAATGAAAAAGCGGCATAAAGAATGACTTATCCCTAATAACTCTATTGATAAATATTATTAAAGTTATGTCTTGTAAATGCAGGAAGCTGCTAAATTTGTTGCTAAGAAACGGAACTTGAAGCTTCGTGACCGAGAGTTGAGACTCTCTCATGCCAAAGCCGATGCTACCCCATCTAAAAGGCCAAACCCATCATCAGCACATGCTCCTAGTACCCCTGCAAAAAGACCAAACCCATCAGCACATGCTCCTAGTACCCCTGCAAAGGAGTTTTCTGTGGCTTCACGGTCTCCATCAAGCAGTAATAACATGTCAAAGTCAAACAAAAAAACCAATTCATCTTATCAGGGTCTATGTGCAACCAAATCTGATGTGCACAAGAAAATCCAAGGTGGAGAAAAACCAAAAGAACGCATGACAAAAAGACCTTCAGTAGCTGCCAGAAAGGCTAAAGCAAAATTGGGCAAGGAGAGTGATCTACCAAAACAAGCAGGGATGAAACGCAAGTTTGATAGTCGTACTCCAGACAGCACCCTACGTAATAGGAAAGTCAAAAAGAACAGGTAGCATGTTTCTTATGTAAGGGATTTGTTAGCTCTGGTTAGAATTTGGCTCTAATCATTGATGGTGAAAATAGTTTGTCAACACTGGCATGGTTTTAAGGCAATGTTCTCAGCACACTTGAAGGCACATTTGGCAGCGAATGGTGAAGCATTAAGAAAAATCAGTGGACAGGGATACAATTTACTCATTTAAAAGGATTTAACATGATCGTTTCTCTTCATTTTATTTTAAATTTGTTGTGTAATTTTAGTTTATAGTATGCTCTTATTGGTAGGTTGTAATTTCCACTATTAGGTCTTGTTAAGGCTTGTAGCATTTCCTGCCTTGGAAAGGAGCATTCGTCAATTCTTTTCTACTTACCTTTTTTTCTTATATTGTTTTATACTTCAATATAACAATGATGAATTCAGGTGAATTTAATTTTATCGTTTTTTTATCTGAATGGATTGGTAGGCAATGAAAAATAACTTCATTTTCTAAACCTATATAATTCAGTTACTTGTATTTTTTATTTCCACACCCGATCCAAAAAGATAGAAGACTACATGAAGGCATTGGCGCATTGCCTTTTCTAGAAGAGGTGATAAACTTTACGAAAGTAAGGAGAGAGATGAAGAAATATGAAAGGGATAGCCTATTGTGAAGGATTAATTCACGCATGAACAAAAATCACAATATATTTTACAGCTTAATCAATTGATCTACATAAGGGACATTTTAAGTATCTATAAACCCTTTGCTTTTCTTGATACATGCCTAGGGCCCATTTCAATTTTCACACCGGTAACCCTTGTACATGAAGCGTGTAACAGTGTAAAATGAAACACATGGCCAGATTTTTTACATTGAAAATGAAAGTTAACTGATGTGCAACCTAAAAGATAGGAAAAATCAGGAGAACATACCTAATTTTGTTGATGATGCTATAAATACCATTGCCTTTTTTCTCACATAGTTGTCATCTCCAATATAGTATAAATTAACTTTGCCATCTCTCTCACTATCTAATTGACCGTTGTCATCTTTCTCTCAAATGCAAGAATTTTAACATTAAAAATTAAAGTTACGTATACAGTGAAAATTATGTTATAAACAATACATTTTAACGGTTCAATTTCAAGATATAAATAATTAGTTTTTTCAAAATTCTTCCAATTTCACTTTGCATTTTTTTATAGATTCTAATTAATATATTAAATTAAAATTAAGATGAATAATAAATATAAATAAATGAAATATATTATGGGGACCATTTTAAAAAATTCGTTAGTCCTTTACTTGAAGAAGAAAAAAAATAATTAAATTGCTTGAAATTAGAAAGATGATATAACATCACACCAAAAAATGAAATATAATAAAATATAGTGTAGCAGCTCCCATGATTTTAATTGAATTGCTTCATTAGAGATGGATGCCCTTGTATGAGAATCATTTCACATGACAGCCAAATGAACCCACCCTAACTCCAATGGTACTCCAACTAAGAACTGGTCCTTAGTTCTAAAAACTACCTAATTTTGTAAAACGAAATGCTGTCAGTGGAAGAGGTAACTCGTGTAACCAAAGTCACCCAGTGATAGGAGAGATCAGGGAAAACATCTTTTGTGCATGTAAAAAACATGACAAAGCAACTACCATTCAATAAGTAAATGTTTTACACAAATAAACTCATGAACAGTGTACATAACTAATTCAGCCAAACGTCGTTTCTTGCCACTGGCACAGATCCAACCAATCATATGCTGGTCTTGAACTACTGCAGCATTTTGCAATATATCTATTAGCAGAGAATCACAATGAAATTGTTTTTTTTCTTCCTTTTTTTGTTTTGGAGATCTGTACAAATACTGAGCTGTCAGGAGAACAAGGGCTTCATTCACAAAGGTTCTTGGCTTCTGAAATTCTATGATTCGTTCTTGCTTATTAATGTGGGTGTGACTGAAACTACACCAATGAGGAACAATGTAGCAATTGAGTTGAAATCATAGAGATCACCCACAGATTGTAACTCTCCAAGAGCCAACCCAGCCTGCACGAGAAAACGAGAAACTCTAATACAATCATGGTGACAATTGAAATATTCTTTTTAAGATACAAGTTTAATAATTAAAAAGACAAAAACTCATTATCAAAATATATATATATATATATATATATATATATATGCTTCCTTAGGATAATAGGACCCTTTTCAAAAGCTTCGGCAGAGGGAATTACCCAACATGTGTAAGCTGTACAATAACATTTTTTTCTCTTTATCACATCATTAATTACATCTCACTTTTCTCTTTCCTCTCTCTCTCTCTCCCTCTCTTTTTAATCCAATTTTTGTAAAATTTGTTGTATAAAATATAAATAACATATCTAAATAAGAATTATTATTTTGATAGCTACATACCTTGACAGTGACATAAGCAGCAGGTATTAGTCCAATAACAGTTGCCAAGAAGAAAATATGATAAGGCACATCCACAATTGGTGAAGCAAAATTAATAAATGTGTTGGGCAGGGTCGGAGTCAGTCTTAGAAAAAGCATGTAGTTCAACAAACCCTTTCTTCTTTTAGCCACCTGGAGGATAATAAAAGTAGAAAATTTAATTCCATGCTTCTTAGATTAAATCAAATTCAAATCCAATGTGATGGGAAGTTAAAACAAAAACAAACCTGGGTTTGGAAGAATTTCAACTTTTCAGGCCAGAGAGAGGAGAGAATAGGTCGTCCAATAAGTTTAGACAGGAAATAGCATGAAGAAGCTCCTGCTGTGGCAGTGAACACAACCAGAGCCACACCTTTAAAGACTCCAAAGAGTGCTCCAGCAAGCAATGACATGAACACAGTCCCTGGAATCATGAAAGTCTGCATGAAAATATAAACCACGCAGTACCCCACCAAGACTTGGGCAGTGTAGTCACTTGTATAGCTCTCAAGGTTATCTCTACAAAAATAAATGAAGGATAGATAAAGCATTGCACAATTTTGTATTTGTCATTTGTCAACTTGCCGGATCCACTACATTCCAATTTCTACATAAGTGATGAGCCCATACATTTGAAAAAGAGAGGAGAAATTATATCCAGATATTGAAATGGAAAGCAAAGTCAATAGACTGCCTCAAAAACATAGTAGATTCCATCATCTAATGCCTGCTCCCACTGTAGATCAAATGATTGAGAAAACATATACTATAGGTCTGTTAAATCTGGTAGAAATTTAAAAGGCTGTGTCATATAGTCTCTTTTCTTCTCCATTTAACCACCCCAAGTGTTGGTATTTAAGCATCAATGCATGTGAGTTATGGGAATCCTATGATGAGTAGCACTGATTTGATGCAAAAACACATGCCTTGTGTAGTGTGTACTATTATCCAAGTGGAAGCAAGTCAAACACAACAGAAGGGTGACACAGTTCACAAGGCTCCCATATGATGGAGTTGAGGACCGAGACTTGTGGAGATACTTTGGGGTATCACTGGGGAGCCTAAGGCCCTAATTACGGTGATACAAAATTTTTTAAAAAAAAAAACCCTTACCTTTGCACCAAGGCTCATACTCCCAAGTCAAACACAATGGAACCGTAAAAATACAAATCGCTTGATCTTAGCCACAGCCGCACAAAGAGTTAGTTGGGGTTGCAACTTGAAACTACTGTATTTTTTTTTCTTATTATTAAAGATGAAAACAAGTTTTCAGAAAAAGAAAAAAATGAAAACAAGTTAGAACCTAGGACTAACTGTAAACTACACAAGCTGTCATTAATGGAACCCTATCAGTGTAGCACGTGAACCATCAACCAATAAACACTTGCAAGTAAAGATGCCAGCTTGTTGACTCAAAGCCCAATCCTCAATTAATTATTACTAACAGAATAGCACCTGTGAATAATAACAAACCTAATATTCTCATACTCATTCCAAGCTCCTGGATCCCCTGAAACCCAAATACCCTTTTCAGATCTGCTTTTTCAAGCGATAAAACTTAAAAGAGAGAAAAGCAAGACCAAAATTTAAATTTCCAAATCCTATTAACGCAGAACCCTTATGCACCACATTCCCAAAATCACGATTTTGTGCAATCACCGTGATTTGACAGAAATCACGGTTAAAAGTAAGATCTTTTCAACGGAATGAGCCCACGATTAGAGCATTCATTTAAACATCAATCACATTTGCAACGAATTAATCATCGTCAAAAGTTGATGGGCATCACCCCAACAAGCGATAACGAGGCCAAGGTTGCTTTTTTTTTTTTTTTTTTTTCAAATTCACGTGTAATAGTATAACAAAAAAAGGGGGGGAATGTTGGTTGGAACATTACCGTAGGAGTTGAAGGTCTTCGAGGGTACGAGGGAGTTTGAGGAAGCTGTAATCGGAATCGGGCATGGTGAGGTACACGCCGAGAAGACCCACAGCGAAAACCAGCGCCACCGTTGAAGCCACCGTGGCTTCCCAAAAGCTCAACGGAAACTTGGATACTGTCGATGCCATAGATTGTTGCTCCACCGTGTTAAGACCCTGCTTCCCCATGTATAATGTCTCGTCTTTTCTCTCCAGGGGCAAGCCTCTTTCCTTCTCTTCTCTGCCTTATCTCTGGGAGAGAGAGAAAGACAAGAGTTTTCAGAGACAAAGAATATTCGTGGTTGGAGGAGGATAGTATATGTATCAAAGGTACCAATCAACTAAATTATATAAACATATTTCAAAAATAAAAACAGATTTTTTAAATAAATAAAAAAAACAGATGCACATACAATTTAGTATTTTCTTTCTTTCTCTTTTCAAAATAATAAAGTATTATTAAATTTCATTCAACAGTGTACAAAATTATACTTTGTTAGCCAATTATAAATTATCTTACACATAATTTTTAAAATTAATTTTATAAAATTAAAGATAAATCATCTCATATAATATAACTCAAAATAATTATAATAAAAATTAACAAAAAATATAAATAATCTATAATTAAATAATAATATAAAAGAATAATTTTGAATTTTAAATTCTTAACCTTCTTTTATCAATCTTTTTTTTTGTAATCATCTTTTACTTTCTTTATATAGTAAATATATTAATAGGTTTTTTACGTTTTCAAAATATTGAAGGTCACGTTTAAATTTTTATTTGAAATATTGTCAATTTAACCTTTTTTTTTCTAGTCAGGTTCAGTTATCTTAAAATGTGTGCAAACATAATAAATATAATTATTTATTTTGAATATATATTTTTGTAAATAAATAAAAATAAGAAAATAACCTTATTTAATGTAAAATTTATTTATTTGTATAAATATTTTCTTAAAAAAGCTTAACAAATTCTTTCATATTTTTTGGTTTATTTAAGAAAGGTTTCGGATAAGGGTGAAGCTTAAAAAAAGGTCTCTCATATTTTAAAAGAATACTAACAAATAGGGTAATTCTTTAAGCGACGTATGTTTTGGATCAAAAGCTATAATTGAGATATGTGTAACTTGTAAGTTTGAGAAAAGAAAAAATAAAAAAAAGGAAAGCAAACACTAATAATATTGTGCAGGTGAATAGCGTGGCCATGGTGGGTTCCATAAAACGGCCCAAGTAGTTAACCCCACATGGCCGGGTTTTATTTATTGTTTTATTATTACTGGTGGATTAAATTCGTGAGGTGAAAGTGTGGGTCAAATCTAATATGAAGTTGTTGTTGGGTAATCTCGGACCCTCAAATATTAAATCAAGTGTAAAAGTGGAAATTAAAAGAGGAGTAAAAGAGATAATCAGAATTTGTTTTACGTGAGGAAACCTTCCTTAATGTGAGAAAAGAAAAACTCACGGGACCTAGTCCAGTATCAAAATTCACTATAACAAATATGGGTTACAATGAATCAAAAATACACCAAAGTGGTGGTACACTCAACCTCTCCAACAATGGTGGTAACTCAAACGAAACCTAGAGTGTTTCACTCAAACTCTCTGAGAATCTCTCAAATATGCAAGCACAGAGACTTGCTCAAATATGACACTCAAGACTGTCACTTGAGGCTCTCAAATTTCTGTGTGTTTTGCCTCCACCCCTTACTTATCTATTTATAGGATGAAATGGGTTGGGCCTAAGTCATCAAATTAAACAAGATTATATCTTATCAAATAAAAGATATCTAATAAAGATTATATTTTATCAAATAAAAGATATTTATCAACTAAAAATAGAAATTATCCAACAGTTGTTTACTTTGAGGTATATCTGTTGCGTCGAGGTTACCCGGAGCAATAGTAGCAGCTCTGCAAGGATATGATGGTCACACACCAAAATCGCGAGATTGACGTCGTTCGTATGAGGGAGGAAGCTACGGGAAGAAAAAACAAAAATGAACCAAAAAGTTGAGGTCTAGTGGAGAAGAATCAATCGCCGTCGCCGTCGATGATGGTCTTGCTTTGTGACGAAGGTGGCCTTGGCAGCGACAGCAATGGCGAATGTCGTAAACAGATTTTGGACCAGGCGGCAGTGGATGGGAGGTCGTGGCTACAGATTTGGGATATGACACTCTGCAAGGACGTTGATGCTATAGTGATTCTTCCAATGTTGGGTTGTGGGTGTGGTGGGTTAACGACGAAGAAAAGAGATTAGGGGTGGTGGTGGAGAGAGTTGTCGGCGAAATCAAAACGAAAGAGAAGAGTGGCACGGGAAGGAGATAAAAAAACAGAAAATAAAATAAATGTTTTTTTTTATGATGACCAACCTATTATAGGAGGTAAAAATACTGTTTTACCAATGGAGAAGATTTCAGAAACTTCACTGTAGACAGCACCGAAAGTGTGACGCAAGAATAAGCACTTGGAGAGTGTGAACATGAAGAAGAAAATAAATAAAAGGCTTCGTTAATTATTGAAGAAGGTCCAAGTCCAACGCAACAGCTCACCTCTCTCTTTTATGTCGTTTTTGAGTGCACCCCCCTCCCCATAAGCCAGAAACCCTCCCTTTATCTTTTCTTTTTGCACCAACAAATATTAATTATATTGGTGAAAAAAACTCATATTTTATAAAAATGTCAGTTTGATTTTTGTTCTATATGTAAGAATTTTGTCTGTAGCGCTTATTGAACCTGGAGGGCTGGTGAAATATATTTACTTATGTTTTTTAATTTTTTTGTTGTATAAAAAAAATCTTCTCTCTTTGCTCAAATGTTTTATTATTATTTTTGTTTCGTAACACTCTTTCTTTTGTTTTATATATTGTGGTCGAAGTTTTATGTTCCAACGGATATTCACTTTTGAGATTTAGAATATTCCATGTATGGTATTTATTAACAAAATACAACAAAACATTATGTAAATCATGATATTTTAGTTATTTTATATTTTTTCTCTCTCATTGAATATTATTATCATGTTGGAAAATGTTAACAAGGAACATATTGTTCATATTATTATTTATATACTCTATGGGATAATTCATTGATTTTTGGAAATATAGTTATTTATGTCATGAGTTTAATTTTGATGCAATGTAAGTATAAATATTTTATATTGCCAATTAATTGAAATTTTGCTTTATATAAATTTTAAAATGATTATTACAAATTTTAATCATTTTTAACTATATAATAATTTGTAATTAGAAAAAAATATAAAAAATTACACCATAAATATATTTCAGTTGAGGTATATTATCTTTTTAGAGACTTTTAGAAAACAATAAATTATTTTTATTAAAAT
>PYAF01006234.1:247704-273627 GCA_007407185.1 Glycine tomentella | reverse complement strand
AAATTAATATTTACTAAATAATACTTATTCTATTTTATTATAATTGTCGTGTGATAAAAAATTATTTTAATATAATTACTATTTTAATTTTTAATGTAATATTTTTTTTTTCACGTACATATCTTATATATTACTCCCTCCATCTTATTAAAATTATTAAAGATATTCATTTTTATTGATTTAATTTCATGTCAATCTTTGACTTTTTGATTGATGAGGAGTAATTTTTTTAATTACCAATAGGAGTAACAGGTTAAAAAATTAACATTTAGATAAGTCGTATCAAGTGATACGACTTCTAAGTCATAAATCATACCATATTTCATGATTTTTACTTTTTTTTTTCTTTTTTTAAACCGTTGTCTTCATCTGATAATTGAAAAAAAATAAATATCCCTTGTCAGTCAAAAAGGCCCAGTCTTTGGTTCAATATATTCAGTGGATATAAATTGTGAATAAAGGATCATCCGCTGACTTTATTGTTCACTTTTTGATGGGTGTTGATATTCAGTATAATCCTTCTCATCCACTACAGTAGCGCCGTAGCGGACCCACGGAGAACTTTTACATAATTATAATCTATAAAAATTGTATAAATTAAGAAAAAATTATTTATATATTATCACTACATAAAATAATTATTTGTCTCAAAATATCTGTACATTTTTTTTAGATTCAAACTTGCATTGAACATTCGATTAATTAAAGTTGAATTTGGCGAAAGTTTTGAGATTTTTATCACAATTATATTTTAAGATGCATTTATTACTAATCTCCATTCTCCACCACACGATTTGAATCGAATCCTAAAAGATACCTTCGACTAGCTCATAATAACTCTCTCGGTTTACTTTTTATTAATTTCTCCAATATAACAATGGTGTTTTATGATTCGAAATGTCAATTCTTTTTATTTTTTATTTTTGAAAGGCATCATTTCTTTTTATTATTTTAGGTAATATAAAAAATTAATTTAGTTCTTTATATATATTTAGCCGTCAAATTAATTAGTTGATAACTTAATAATGATTTTACATTATGAAAGATTTGATAAAAATAAAATACTTAAAAATTATCTTGATGTCTCTTTTTTCTATAATTTTTATTTAATTACTTTTTCTATTAGTAAATCAATGAAATGTCAAGCTTTTTAAAGGATACCACATCAAATAAGTTATGTGATGCCGTAAATTCTTTTTATCCTATGGTACAACAAAATTAAAGCCTATTATATGGTCGGTATTTTTTAATTAAGGTCGACGACACTTTCTACTTTCATATGGAATAAGTAAATTTTGGCTCCAATTACCGTGATTGGGGTCCACGGCAATGATAATAATTAAAACATGTAAAGTAAGATGAACTCAATGACATCAAATCTTGTCTGGTTTAGCGGTTAAAATGAAGCACGATGGCAACATAGATTGTACTACGATGGTCTCTTTGCAAAAGAAGAAAGAAAATAATGTAATCTCTTTTATTGGTAAAATAAAAAATAATATCAAAATTTTATAATAGTTTACAAACTTTATTCAATCATCCGAAAAATGATGTTGTGTATTTTTTATTTAATTAATGTCTAGGAATAATATAATTTTTTAACACCATCAATTAATTGTATTATGTTACATTTTTAAAAACTCCGAATCTTGTTTTGTATTATCTTAAAAATTATAACATTATATATTGTAATTGATAGGTGGAATAAAATTTTAATTTTTGGCAAAATATAACAATTAAACTCTATGTTTTTAGTTCGGAAGAATTTTAGTTTTATAAATTTTAAAAGTTTTTAAAATAATATTTTAATTATTTAGCAATATTATGACATGTAATTATTACCTTTCACATCATGAATCATCATCTTAAAATAGTCATGCATACAAATATTATGTTATTATTAAATAATAATTATAATTTAAATATATAAACTTATAAAGACTAATATTAAAAAATCAAATGATTGGTTAAATTATAATTTTGATTCTCCTTTAATATTTTATTCACAATTTTAGTTTGTCTATTTTTTTCCTTATATTTTAAAACATTTGCAATTTTGATATGATTTTTAATTTTACATGCGTTAAACAGATATACAATTTAAATTCTTCTAATTTGTGAGTAAAAAATATAATCAAACCTTTATTTTAATCAATTGGTTGGCTTGTCATTCATTTGTGGGCTGGGATGGGATTTAGTGGATTTCTTAAGGGTAATTGTTTTCTGTACCACCAAATTTGCTTTTTGACCTTTTTAACCTTCTGAAAATTTAAATCCAAAATATAATTTTACATTATGGATTAACTTTTCCAAAATTTAATCTAGAATGTTTTACATTCTGAAATGAATAATCCAGAATAAAATTATATTTGTGATTAACATGCAGAAATAAGTCTGGAAGTGCAGAAAACTATTGCATTTCTTAAAGTCTAGGAATTTTGGAGATGCTACATATTTAAAGTCCAACAACTGTTTGTTTAAGGGGGTTCAAAGGATCATAAAAATTTTGGGATCACAATATCTCAAGGGGAGGGAAAATGGACCGCGGGTCAAATATTATTTTGCTAGCAAAGTGATCGGGTTCAAGATTTCCGGTTGTGATGGCGATAATATAATGGATTACAAATCATTCCATGGTCCATTTTTCATGCATCATCATGGTTAATGTTTTAAACTCATAATTTGATATAATTAAAAAAGTTTAACATATTCAAAATCACCTATTATTATTATTATTATTAAAATTGAGTCGTGATTGAAGTTAAGATAATGAGATTTTGTATATCATGTTTAATTTAAATTTAGTATTAGGAATCATGGTTAAGTTGTTGTTTTTTTCCGTGTTAATTGGTTTTTAATTTTTT
The DNA here is from genome assembly GCA_007407185.1 of Glycine tomentella. Taxonomy (NCBI): domain Eukaryota; kingdom Viridiplantae; phylum Streptophyta; class Magnoliopsida; order Fabales; family Fabaceae; genus Glycine; species Glycine tomentella. Next base: position 270,763 of record PYAF01006234.1, on the reverse strand, counting down.
TAGTCAGTTTAATTTAATAATTTAAAACGACTTTATTGATTTCAACCATGCTTTGGGGATCCCGGGGTGGCGTCCCCGGTTGCTCATTGATGTTTTAAAATATACGATGACAAAATAATATTGATAAAGTAAGATTAACAACATTTTAGTAATTTAATTAAGAGCTGACACATAATTAATTAAAATATATTGATAGAAGGTAATATAATTTATTAATTATGAAAGATTACAAATATAAAATTAATTGTTAGTTATTATAAAGTTTAGTAATTTAGGTCATGTTTATGATTTTTTTTAAAGCATAAAACTATTTTTTAAGGATTTTTTTAAATAACAAACCAAAAATACAAATTTTTTTATTTTATGTAAAAAATGTTTTTTAACAAATAATTTAAGCAAACGGATTCTTAATTAAAATCCGATAAAAATGTAATTTAATTAAGAAATATATTAGCAAAAGAAAATATAACTTATTAACTATGACATATTACATATATTAAATTATGATTTATAATTTAAAAATCGCATTTAACAATATAATTCTTTAATTTAATCTAGAGTTTGAAATTTTATTATGTAATTTCATTTGTTTATATAAAGTTTTTTTTTGAACAATTTAGTCTTTTCTTAATACAATTATACAAATTTCTTTCACTTTAAATTTAAATTTATAATTGTATAAAAAATAACCACATTTAATTATTATCTATTACTTCTTAATAATAAATAAGTTTTATATTAAAGATATTTAAATTAATTTTAGATTATTTTCAATAATATAAAAAATATTCAATTAGTCATCATAATTTTATATGGTAAAAAAAATTCCTACAAATTTAATCGTACGGGCACTAAGCTAGTAATAATATAAGATAGAACAAATTATACTCATACTTTTGAAGTTAACATTTATTAAACTTACATCTCCTTCCTAAAATCACATTTCTTTTGTCTCCCTTAAGTAGTCACCGTTGCTAATGTTGTTAATTTTTTGTGAATCACATTTCTTTTCTTCCAATGCCACAACGACCTTGCTAACGACCAATGCTCTCATTGCGTGCCATGTGCGATCACCTAGCTCGATACCCTCCACACTGTCAACTCACTCCTCACCTCCCTTGTCAACTCCTCCACATTCACCAACTACAACAACTTTAACGTCCTTACTTCCTCCAACACTGTCTACGACCTCTTCTAGTGTAGCAGTAATCTCACCAATGACTAGTGGTCTCGCTACGTGTCACATGCGATCACCCCAACTCAACAACCTTTGCTTCAACTTCTGGGATGACGCGTTGTAGCTCGACAACTGTTTCTCAAGCACAAAAATGTCACCTTCAACGGGGTTGAGGACGTGACAACGACATTCACTTCTTTCTCCCTTTTCTTGTTATCTTTCTTGCTCGTTGTGGTGCCGTGGTGGGTCGTTGTTATAGTAGTGCCATTGTAGGCTTCCCTTCCATACTTACCATCTCATCCTCTCCCTTTCATTCTCTCAATTCATCTCCAACCAGAATGTCCGATGCTGTAGCGCAACTACCCTATATCCAATTGCTCCAAGAGACGACTAAGTAAGAACATAGCGGCCTAAATCAATTATGCACAGTTAGGGTTTGTAAGGAGAAAAGATAAGGGCATTTTAGGATAAATAAAATATTTAGAGGCATGTGCAAATCACATGCCTAGTTCTTGTTAACGTTGACAATATTAGTGGTTAAGGAGGCATAGTGTAATAGATGGTAAAAAAAGAAGAAAATATTGTGTATAAAAAAAAGGAGTGAAATTAAGTGTAAATAAATGCTAACATGTGTAATTTGTTCTATAAGATAAAGGAAAAGATTGAAAAAAAAGAAGAAAGATAACACAAAATGTCTCATTGGTTCCATTCTTATCTATTTTGTATTGTCACCAAATATGATGGGAAGGAAATATTTTTTTGGTATTACCATTTGGGATAGATTTTAAATTTTTATCCAAAAAAATCCTTTAAAATAAAAATTTAAAATCCACCACAATGATAATAATAATAAAAATACCCCATTTCTCTCATAGAGTCCACCAAACACCACCTAAATCTTATCCCGGTTTGACTTTGACTCTCCAGTGCGATTGTCGTTTTAGCACACACACGCGCTTTATTAAGCGGCGCGAATCCACGTAAAACCCCAAACAACCTCGCCACGTGTGCCCGATCCTCTTCTTTCAAACTCATCCGGGCATTTTATCACCCCCTCCCGTTCTAACCCTAGTCTAAGCTATATGTATCCCACTCCGTACATATCCTTTCCACTTTCCCTCTTTCCGCCATTCTCCATTCTTCGTTCCCAATTCTGCATATTTCTGTTTCACCAAAACGACGTCGAATCCGAACAAAACCCCAAAACTTCGCAGCTCTCTCTTTCTCTCTCTCTCTCTCTCTCTCTCTCCCCCTCGCAAATGCGATTCGTTCGTGACGCGTTTGGCATTTAGAAGAGAAGGAAAAAAAAAACCAATGGCGGAGGAAAAACGGTTCCGAATAGGGTACGCGCTGTTGCCGAAGAAACAAAACAGCTTCATCCGAGACTCGCTCGTGAATCTCGCGAGATCTCGCGGGATAGACCTGGTTCGGGTCGACCCGAACCGGAACCTAACGGATCAAGGTCCCTTCGATTGCGTCCTCCACAAGCTCTACGGCGACGATTGGAAGCGTCAATTAGCGGAGTTCACCGTTAAGTACCCTAATGCCGTGGTTCTCGACTCGCCGGAATCGATCGAGAGGCTCCACAATCGGATTTCGATGCTGCAGGTGGTGTCGGAGCTGAACATCGACGACGGGAGCGAGACTTTCGGGATTCCGAAGCAGATTGTGATATACGACACGGAGACGCTCTTAGACCGGCGGAACTGGGAGGCGCTGAATTTTCCGGTAATCGCGAAGCCCTTAGTCGCCGACGGCAGCGCGAAGTCGCACAAGATGGCGCTGGTTTTCAACCACGACGGGTTGAACTCGCTGAAGCCGCCGGTGGTGGTGCAGGAGTTCGTTAACCACGGTGGCGTGATCTTCAAGGTCTACGTCGTCGGCGAGCGCGTGAGGTGCGTGAAGCGGAAGTCCCTGCCGGACGTCGGAGAGGACGAGCTGGTGAGGGTTTCGGAGGATTTGCGAAGGTTTTCGCAGGTGTCGAATTTGGGCACAGATGAGAGAATTGACGATAGGTATTATAAGATGATGCATTTGGATGACACCGAAATGCCTCCCCTGAGCTTCATTACTCAGATAGCTCGGGGGTTGAGGCGTGCCATGAGGCTGAACCTGTTTAATTTTGATGTTATTAGGGATTCTGGATGCGGGAATCGTTACCTTATTGTTGATATCAATTACTTCCCCGGGTACGCGAAAATGCCCGGTTATGAGACTGTTTTGACAGACTTTTTCTGTGATGTGTTGTGTAAGAAACAGCAATGGGGTGAGGACTGCTCTGAGAATGCTGGTTTTGATGTCGATGGTGTGATGATGGGTAACAAATATGTGAGGAGGATTATGAGCAATACTTGCTGAGGTGATGGGGATGAGGGTGGCCTTCAAGTTTCGCCTGTGGAAGAGAAAGGTAGTTCTGTTCAAGTGTGAAAATTTTGTGTTGAATAATGTGTGTCTCATTCTGATACATTGTCATTGATTGGTGTATTTTTTGGCAACCTCTGACCAATGGACCCATTAGCCAATTGGTGGGTACAGGGTAGGCATGAGTGGCACATTCTATTTAGGATGCAGTCGAGACAGTGGTGAAATTGGAAGGTTGTTTTGTGGCTAGTTTAACCTCTTAACATGTATATTCGTTAGACCATTGCTTTTGGAGATAGGTACTTCTCAGATACCCTGAAGCTTTAGGAAAGTTGTATTTTGAGGTTCAACTTCTTGCTGGAAAGTCTTTTACTTAGTAGTTTTGCCTTTTAACTCAATGATGTCTTAATTCTTCATTTTGTTAATTTTATTCTCGTTTTTTGTATTTCATTGATTGTTTATGATTTTCTTATTCAGCCATATAACTGTACCTGATTGATGTTTTTGTATATCCTCATCTGAGGTTTCTTAATTATTTTGAATTGCTATTGATTTTTTTTCTTTGCTAAATGAAGAAGAAGTTGTTAAATATTCAGTAAAATTATCGGAATAAGGAAAACAGGATGTTGAATATTTTTGCCACCCACACCTCTTAAGCTGTCTGAAGTCTGAATAACAGAGGAGAGTGCTTAAAGATTTGGCACAATATGATGAAACTCATAAATTATCCATAATGCCAATTAAAATCCCATGTCGTAAGATACTGGATATTTACCTCTATTCATGCTTAACATCTGACAGTTCTCTGTGTGTGAGTGCGCGTTCTCTTTCTCTCTCTGTCTCTGACTCTCTGGGTGCTATCCTGCAATAGTTTTTATGGGGTTGGCTGTTCCTGACGGTGATCTAGGATTGGTAACTATGATATATAAATGGAATACAGGAAAATGCAATAAGATTATCAGAATAAGGAAAACATTATCTTGACTATTTTTGCCGCCCACACCTCTTTAGGTGTCCGAAGTCTGAGTATCGGAAGAGAATGCTTAAAAGGCACACAAGATGATGAAACTCAAATTATCTGTAATGCCAACTAAGATTCAATGTTTGTAAGATACTGGATATTCACAATCTCCATTGTGTGTGTGTTCCTTCAGCTCTGTCTCTGTGTGTCTGTGTGTGCTATCCTGCCATAGTTGTTTTGGGATTGGCTGCTCCTTGCGGTGATCTAGGATTGGTAACTAATTAACTGGATGTTTCAGTGTGTGTCTGTTGTGACTGTCACTGTGTCTCTGTGTATGTCTGAGTGTGCTGTCCTGCCATAGTTTGTTGGGGTTGGCTGCTTTTTGCGGTGGTCTAAGATTGGTAACTAATTAACTGTCATATAAATGGAATACAGGAAAATTTCTATCTTTTGCGCATTAAGAGATGTCCAATAATGCAAAATCTTCATCATGTACAGACTATATGATACTTTTCTGGAACCTTAGGGTGTGTTTGGATTCCCATTTAGAATGGCTCAACTTGAGTCTAGGACGAATCAAAACATGATCTTTCCATTGATCATGATGTTTGGCATTGTGTTGGAAACATGACTCCAAGTGTTGACTCGAGTCTCATTGAATCTGTTAGAAGTTTTAGACTTGCATGTGTTAGTTTTCTGTCCTGGGTTGAGACTGGGCACAGGTTTGATGTTATTATAAACAGGTGAAAGACAGATATTTTATTTCAATTGCTTTAGTTTGACCAAACTGATTTTAATTTCTTATTTAGATGCCATGGGTGGATTTTCTCCTATTAGCAAGAGACTATACCTGGTGGCTTGTCATAATTGGTGCTATATGGTATTTGTTGGTATGCTTTAAGAGGATATGTTAAAATAGATTTTTAATTATTTTTTTGAGTTTATGATTCGTACTTTTCATTTTATTTTCTGGTAACTATTGCAGTGCGCATCTCTTTTAAGTTTTCTTGTGCTCATGTATCAGAATCCACTCCATTATGCAGTAGAAAATAACAGCGTTGCATTTTTGATCTGTGCATTTGCTGTACTCAATTATGTCAGTCTGTGTCATTGATTTTCTAGTTCTGTGTTGTAATCGTATACTACCTATAAGCAATGACATTTTATCTTAAGGTTAAACTTAAGACATGCTTGTAATATTGCCCGATGTCATTGTTAATCCAATCCCTTCGGCAGACACGACATTGTTGCCTGTTATGATTTATTCTAGTTCTTCCAGTGTTACGAGTGTTTGTTCAGGTTCAATGACTGAATCCTTTTAAAATATTTATTCCCGCACGAAGAGTGAGTTTGTTTCTGTCTACGTTGATAGCCACTGATTTTAATGTTTAAATGCTAACCTCGATTTGTCTTTTGGTTTGAGTTCAATTATTTTAAAGGCATGATCACTCTGCTGGGCACTTTCATTCTGGTAATGAAGTGGACTTTTCTCTCAAAAAAAATAAAATGAAGTGTACTTTATCATCTTTATCAACAATTGGTTAATACAGATAAAAAATAATTATTATAAACATTTTTGTATTTTTAATTTTAAAATAAAATTTAATTATTCTAAATAATTCAAACAAAAAATTATCTTAAAATTATTTTAATATTAAAATATGTAATTATAAAATTTATTTCATATAATTGATTGCATGTATAATTAACTATTTAAATAATCTAAAAAAATAATTCCATCCAACAAATTACAAATAGTTGAATGCGTTTACATTATGTTTGATAGGGTCCGGGAGATAACAGGGAAACTAAGAAAAGGAGAAGGAAATAGAAGGGATATGCAAACTTGAGCTTATTTGGTAAAAAGGCAACATTATAGAAATTTAAAGTTGGTGCAGCCTATATTAAAGAATTAGTTAAAATATAATTTTCTATCTCTCTATTTTAATTTTGATCATTCAATTATAAAATTGAGATAATTAGTCCCTATGTTTTTTAAAATACAGGATTTTGGTCTCTCCATTAAATTTAATGGTTGACCGTTAACTTTTTTGCTTTGACTGTTAAGTGAGTTGTAATTTTTTTAATTAACATATTCATTGGCAGACCATTTAATTATAAAAGAAATACGAAAGTTATGAACAGAACCCTAATGTCTAATCTTCTTCTTCCCCTCCTCTTCATCCTCCCCTACGGTGTTGATGTTTTTTTAAGCTTCATCTTCCCCTAAACTCCATCCCCTAAGCTTCATCTTGCTGGAATTACGCGGGCAGTGATAGTGGAGAAAATTATGCAAGTAGAGTAGATATTTGTCTTTCTATGTTAGTGAACATTCGAATATCAGTTAATGGGAGTTTGGATTTTACCTTAGATGGCCTTCTGTAACACCCTTCTTCGGCGTTATTTTACATGTTTGAAGAAGTCGAAAGGACCTGAATGCGGAGCCCTACAACTTGCACTCATTGTGCCAAAATTCATAGGCAAATTAAGTAGACGGATGCCATGGCAATCTGAGTCTCATAGTGAAGACAACGACACCATAATTGGTGCAGCACCTGCAGGTAATGACAACAAGCAAAATGCAAGCAATAATGGAAGGTTCTTGGGGATGCTAAGTAGGAACTATGAGAGAAATATTATGTTTTTTATATGGAAGTTCTTAACTTGATGTACTGAATTAAATAAATTTATGCGAAAACTAGTTTCATCTGGTCAAATAGTGAATCGTGTAAGTTTACGTTGTTTCCGACTAGCTAATCAATCGGAATATCGGATGGAAACGTTGATGTTGTAAATTGGAAGTTAGAAGAATGAAGGTGATGAACAAGGACAATTTAACCATGTTTTTCTGTTATATTAAATATTTGCAATTTAATCATATTTATTCATTAATATATAAATTAAAAAAACTGCAGTACCCGGTTCATCCACTTAACAGTCAAAGTAAAAAGTTAACAATCAACTAATTAAATTTAATAGAGGGATCAAAATCTTCTATTTTAAAAATCAGGGAAATTAAATATCTCAATTTTATGATAGAAAACCTAAAATTACGAAATAGATAAAATATAAAGATTAAAATTATATTTTAACTTTAAAAATTTAAATACTCAAAAAGAGGAAAAAATCAAATACAGTGTCATGTCAAAAATATTTTATGCTTAAATTAATCTGCTTTAGTTATCTATTTTTAATTAAGATCTCACCATCAAATAGTGTTCATGGCATTATATTTTGCTTTTAAACGAATATGACGTAGAAGGATGAGCTTTCTTAGAATCAAATAGTTGGAGACTATATAAAGTCACGATTGTTCTAGAAACAAAGCTTTTGAAGGGAGGATTACTTGTGTCGTGTCCTTGATTAATTAATTACTTCTGATTGCATCAAATCCTCTACCTAAAACATTATCTCAAAAAAGGCAGTTTCTTTAGTGTAATTGAAAACAAATGGGTGGTTGCATTGATGTGGCCCTTTGCATTTTTGTTTTGTTTTTCTTTTTATCTTGTTCCAGACGTAAATAATTAATTAATCTGGCCGAACAGTTGGTCTGGAATCTGGACAATTTTAATAATTCCAAGGACAAATTGTCATTTGGATTAGCCTCTATCTTCTATATGTTCATTTGATGTGATACTTAATAGAGCAATATTTCATTAGTCGGCGAGAAATTGTGGTGACAAGGTTGACTTATTCATTATACTCGAAAAGTCAAAAGCTTAACTTAATGGATTAACTAGACCATCTCACTGTAGCAAAAATCTAGAGGTTTTTTGAGTTTGTCACAATATTTCAATAGCAGCAAAGAAAAATCACGCAATAGTCCTAGAGATGGGAAGATATATTAAAAGAAATCCTTAGAATTTTGAATTGTAACTACAAAAGATGTTTTATTGAGAAAATAGAACCAAATCTTGTGAAGTACAAGTCTGTTTATAGAAATACATAAAACTAAATATATAAATATGCATGAACGTGTGTATCTTTCATAGTATGTGTTTTGTATCCATGTATAAAAATAGAAATGAATCTAAACAATGAATTAAAAACCATGAATGAATAAAACTACGCATTTCTTCGGTACGTGATGTATATCCATAAGTTGATGGGATTGTCCTGAAAGAGAACCAATGATTCTTCTACCACAAAATTGGTGTCGCAGAAGTGGATGTCAAGCTGCAAAATAAAAAGGAAATAGCAGGTTAACTGAGAAAGATCGACTGTAAAAAAAAGTCTGAAAACAAGTTATAAATTCTATAACTAATCAAAAGCTCAAAATGTGTTAAAATAATATAATATTATAATATGTATTAGAGGTTTTTAAGAAAAAAAATAATTTCGATCTATAATTTGTATAACTTTTTCTACAGGTAGGAGAGATATAAGAAAATTAGGGAGAAGTGTATGTATAATAAGATTGATATTGTTGCTATAAGAATTATGCTCACAAAAATTAGCCAAGAAAACATATTAGTTTTGATGAAGCTGCAATCTCCCTTTTCAGTGATAACCTATAGAAAAATTATAATATGTTACAAGATTATTGGTCTTTACCAATCTTTACCCGATGGGTAATTGAATTTTATTAATTCTTTCTTACAAATTATTATTTTTTTAATTACGTATCACATAAATGTGTGTGATAATCATGAACCATCTAATATTTTCTCATAAGGTGCATGCGAGCATGTAGAACCTAGAGCTATTAATATAAGAAAAAGTTGAAAAAATAAAAAGCAGTTGAGAATAGGGTTTTACTCTAGAATCTCTTTCCAATAGGAACCGCTTGTTTCATCGTCAAGCAACTTCTCCCAATCATCAAAGATTTTGTTGGAAGGTGACTCTGTTGACGTTTGAGTAGCTATATTACAGCCACTGTCCATTTGATTGAAGGTTCCCATCTTTGGAGAGAATGCAACTAATGCAGGAAGAGGCGGATTTTCTGCTAGATTTTCACGTGAAGTAGTAGTGCTGCTAATTTTGTTGTAATCAGTATCTTGTGGAATAGATCCACCATCTAAATCTGCCACTGATTTTGAAACATCATGCTGAGAGCACTCGCTTTGTGCTTGAGAGTATAAACCAGGGTTAGCATATTCTTCACTACCAGTCAACACCACATGAGGCTCCTTATTAGTTTGGAGGGGGTTTATGCCATTCAGAAATAAAGGGTTGAGGTTGGGATTGGATAAGAGGTAAGGGTTATTATTATTACCCATGTTAACAAATGAATTGTTGTTCATAAGTTGCAACATATTTTGCACAAGTTGTATTTTGGCTAGCTGAGTGATATCTGTCTGTAAACCTAGAGGGTTATTCCCCCAAGGAATGTTCATGGCACTGCTCAAGTTTGACATGCCAAGCAACTGAGAAAGACTCATGAGGTGATTCAAGTCTGTCCTTGGCTTGTGAGTTTCTGGATCAATACCCATCTTCAGAAGCTTTTTCCTTATGTGAGTATTCCAATAATTCTTTATCTCATTATCAGTTCTTCCTGGCAGATTTGCTGCAATCTTCGACCACCTACATAAAAAAAAAAAAAAGTTTATTACTAACATAGTTTTAAATTAGTTAATGCATATATATATATATATATATATATATTTAGTCATTTCAGCTTCAGAAAAAATTCTCTTTCATTTCTTGTTTTGATAAATAATTACAAAAACACTACCTTATTTTCATTTTATTTGTCATTTACAAATTAAGATTTGGCTTCCTTATTTCCCATATGAATCCTTAAAAAATAAGGTAAAATTTTTATTATATAAGTAATTAAAATAGAAATCGTTTTATCCAACTAAACAATATATCGTCATGTATATATACACACCCACAAAGTAATTAAGAAAACATGTACATACTTGTTTCCGAGAACTGAATGAAGGTTGATGATAATCCTCTCATCATCTTCGCTGAACTTGCCTCTCTTGATATCAGGCCTCAGATAGTTTGTCCACCTTAATCTGCAGCTTTTGCCACACCTATTGAGACCAGCACGCTTTGGAAGTGTTCTCCAGCTGCCATGGCCATGTTTACTGATATAATCAATCAGCTTCTCATCTTCTTCTGGCGTCCATGGCCCTTTCTTTACACTACTATTCTCCTCACAACACGGTGACCTTCCCATAATGCACTGGCACAACGAATATATTTTCCAAGGCAAAGAATAGTGTTAACAGTTATTAGCAGGTGTATCTATGCTCTTGAGGAAAAGCTAAGTTTTAGGACCGAATAGAGTAGGTTAATTGCTCGTAATATTTGGTTTTATAGGTGCAGAGGGATATGCAGATTCAACAAATGATGTCATCATTATTATTGTTTTTTCTATTAGGTTTAACTTTTTTTCTTCTTTGAATTTGAGAAATCAAATGGGAAACATGTATATACCAGGGAAATGGCTTAATTTGGAAGTGGGAAAGAAGTTACCTAGAGATTACCCTTTGGCAATTTTCAGCCACAGAGAACTTTATTGGCAGATAAGATATACGAAAATCAGGATTAGGTAGGGCAAGTGTCGTTTAAGCAGAACGTAAGTTCATTGAATGTCCTAAAGTACCTACACATAATTAAGGTTTGAATCCGGTTTGAAATGTTCATTGTTTTTTTTATTAAGCTATTGTGCCTTTGACCTGTTGGTTCAACGTTTGAAGATCTTCGATACAATCGAGGCAAGAGAATAACAGAAAAACCTTTCTTTTCTTTTCTTTTTATCAAGTAGTAGTATGCCATGAAGTGGCACTTAGGGGGACTCATGAATTATGATATACTACAGCTGAATTGGGAAAACTACAAACAAAATTCACCATGCAAATCGAGTGTGCTAGCGCCAAATGAATTTAAAACGATTCTGTATATGTTATTATTATTTTTTAATCGGCAACGAGTGTTTATGGTATTATCCGCTAATCATAATTAGAATTTTATCTTACTAATTTACACTAACCTTTAATAAAAAGCTTTATTAAGCAGATTATTGAGCCGAAAGTTCAATTCTAATTAAAAAGCAATATTAAAACATCAATAAAACTGCATTTAATCTTTGTCCAGTTTAAATCTGGCGTAGGTAAAATTCATCTTATTCATTTGCCATATAAATATGTGTGTGTGTGATATGAGATGAGATGCTCAATTATCTCTTGTATTAATGGAAGAGTGCCTTTTTCTACACTGTAATAAAATGAAAATTTGTTGTTTAATTAGCTTGTCATCAAATGATTGATTAGCGTGCCCTACCTTTTCAGTAAAATTCTGAAGTTTTATAGTAGTACACAAACCTGAAATATTAATTGCACCATCAAGGCATCAACTAGTCTTGCATATATATTGTAAAGAGATTATGGACTTAATTCGATTTAGTTATATAGTAAATAGAAGATCGAGATCTTAAATTATTCAGTCCTTCAACCTGTGATTAGACAATAATTTCTTTCTATGGTAGATTTTTCCATCCGAACTTCACATTTCAGGAATAAGATTCTGAAAAAACTAAAGGAAATTAACTATGTTGGCGAAACAAAAAAAAGTGCATATATAGTGCATTTTATGAAATTGAAATTTTTTCTGAGGCTTGAAGTGCAAAACCCCCTAGCAAAATAAGGCCTCATCGTGGGTCCATCCGAGCGCGTAGGTAGTTCAAGATCATTGTCGTAACTCGTAACTAACATGGATGCTTCATATGGTTCCTTCTTCACGCACAATATATCTTGAGTTATTCGTTTATCAACTTTGTCATTTTCTTCTTATATTTGCATGCCTCGAGTGTGTTGTGATCGATGACGAACGTCTGCTTGATAACAATTCTCAAGCAAGAACCATTCTCCACCTGCTCCTCATTCATTGTACTCGTTTCAAGGACTCAAATTTCTCAGACGACGGAATAGTGTTTCCTCCACAATTACTACATAATATATAAAATATTCACTTTAAAACGAAAAAGAGAAGAGGGTGTCTGCATAAATTTCTCCAATTGCCTTTATTAATTAGGATATTGTAAACATGATCCTCTATTAGTAGTTTTCTTTATTATTTTGGGTTTTTGTTGATAATACGATCCTTATACTTTAAATATTTGAACAAAATTTAGTACAGTACGTACCCAATCAATAAGCACGTCAAAAGACAAAATTACGAAAACTAAGAGAGGAGATTTTCAATAAACATTGTCCAAATTAATTTTACTCACAAGAGACAATTTATAATTTGTAATCAAATCATGTTCTATTATAATCACTTGAACCAATAGCGAGGGTTTTAGTGGTGGGAGATTTGGGTACTGTAAACATAAGGTCATAGGTTCTAATTAAGAATGACGGGACGAGAAAAGTATGAGTAATGACTATTAATTTGCTTATTTGGATGAAAAAACTTGTTTGTACCTTACAAGTCGGGTATTCATTTATCAAACTGTATATCTGGATATAAAAAAAAAAAAAAACTATAGGTATCCATGAATACCTACTTAAAAAAATCACTTTAACTTTTTTATGTCCTTTTTCTTTTATAATATAATTATGTAAGTTTTTTTTTTTTGAAAAATAACTGTTACAGATAAAAGATATATTATCATTTATCTTGTTAATCCAAATATTTCTGTTTTCTTAATAACAATTATTCAAATTATCTACATATTACTCTCTTTAAAGTATAAATTCAATTAAACTACACTCCAAAGCATAAATTATCTATAAGCATATTTTTTTTTGTTACATCTCTATAAGCATATCTTTATTAATAAAATAATAAAAGAACATTTAAGTAAGTGTATATTAATGGGTAGTGGGTACTCATAAGTACGGATGGCATGATATATCCGTCTTCATACTGTTTGCAAACAAGGTAGTCGAGAAAAAATGTTAAAATCATTTGTGAGTATTCATTTAAATATTTGTTTACTATTCAATTTTTACACTCTTACTTGCTTTTCTTCTTTTTTGGGTGAATAGTTTTTGAAAGTGTGAAGCATTGTGATTTTAATCTTTGAAAGAAATATTATTTTTAAAAAATTCCACAAGTATAATTCGTTACTCATTTTAATCTAATATTCAAAAAGTCATGTAATTTAAATAATAATATCTAACATATTTTAGGAACTAAAGTAATAATAAGTAATTAAGTTTAAGGATTAAAATGAGAAGATATACTTTATAAAAAATGACAATATATAGATTTATTTTGATTCTTTTTTAAAGATAACTGTGATAATGTTTTACACTTTTAAAAACTAAAATGGTGGTTTATACCATTTTGTTTTAAGGAAAAAGGCGAGAAGTTTATTACTATTATTCTTTACTCTATTCATAATTTGTCGTATAAAAGTGCATGAGATTAGCTAGTCAGAAAGAATAATTTCCCGATACAAGAATGATTTACAGAAGATATGGTTATTTTACACTAGAACCAAATTGCCAACCTCAAAAGGTCATTTAACCCAATGATTGGTTGATACGAATGAAAACTCAATCTAGTTAATTTCTAACCCATGTTCAACATTAATTGTGCATGTGGAGCACCGTGTGGTGCACAAATATTGAAAACACGTATCCATTTCAGACACATTACACATAAGGTAGCTAGGAAAAAGGTAGTAGAAAAAATTGTGAACAGATAAAATATCATTAAAAGTTACGGATACGAGATCAAATTAGAGGGACACGTACATCTTTTTTACTAACTGAAAATAAAATGTTTGATATTTTATTGATAACAGTTTGATTCTGACCTCTCAAAAAGTCATAATGTCGAGGCTTGATATGCTTGTCAAAGAGGCAGTGACATCATAACCTAGATTTGTCAACCATAAAATGTGAACTTGGTAAGATATGCCGGCAATTCTTCAACTTCTTACCTCATTAATTTACTTTCAATTTTATTTTACGCTTATTTGGATGACCAACCATATAATACTCAACAGCTAAACTAGAACAATATATAAGTCAAAAGGTAAGAATATTGAAATTAGAAGCAACGAAGCTATAGAGTATGTATAGACCCTGACAACGTTTTTAAGGACATTTATGAACTGTTTTACTTATCAAACTTGGTTTCCTCCAACAAGAATAAGAATAATAAATATTGTTAATTTTCTACAAATTAACACTCTATAAATTATTAATTTATCTAAAATAATACTTGTTATCCCTATTTATATTAGTCAATTTGATAAATTTTTAGAAATACTTTTATATCATAGCTAGATTAATTATGTTTTTGGTTCCTAAACATTTTACAAATTTTTCTTTTAGTTCATAACAAATTTTTTACATTAATAATCCAATAACTTGGCATGGTATCAAGAAATCTAATAAAGATAATCATATGTATTTTTATTTTTTTAATAAATAATATTTTTAATTTTTAATTTATTTAGACCAGTTGATTTCGTTATAATAGTTAACGAGAGAATACAAACACAGATTATCAAAGTTAAAGGACTAAAATGCTAGAAATTTTATTGGTTCAAAAGATAGCAAATCATTCTCAGCTTCATTCTTAACAAGATTTTCAATAACATCAGTCACAACTTCTTCTAACCTTTACTCCTTTGAACAGTATAATCATTTTTACCCGAGTTATCTAAATAATTAACATCCTTTTTATTATGTTAACCAAAGTTATCAATTATTTTTCAATCTCATGATAAAATGTCTTTCAAAAGTTGTTTCACAAGCTCCTTTGCACATGTGATTGATTAAGATTAAATGTTAGTTAATAATAATATAGTAACTTAAGATTTTTTTATTATAAAAAAAGTCAGAAAAATGCGCATGACTTCAAGTTCTTATAATTAAAAAAAAAAAAAAGTTTTCACTTGCTTCATTATATATTGTGGTTTGTTTGTCCCTTTCCATAATAACAAGAACTTGAAGAGAGCATATATAAACTTGGAAAATTAGGTACCTACGTAACGTGTTTCCTCACGCATGAATGAACGCAAGCTTTCTCAAAAGATTGCACTTCTCATCAATACGAAGGTTATTTTTTTTGGTTACAACAATTCGAAGGTTTGGCACGTCTTAATTGAATAAAATAATATATAATCATATATATATATATATATATATATATATATATATATATATATATATATAACGGTATATACCTAATATAAGGAGAATGTCAATTTCTTATACATTGAGCGACTCTTTGGCAGATGTCTTCTTTGTAACTTTTTCTTACTTTTGATTGTGAATTTAGGGACTTAAAGTCAAGCACACAGTAACAGCGAATGTATGAACTATGAAGTTTCAACTCAAATAATATATCTTACAAAAATGCTAATAATACATGTTTATATTTTGTTATTATATTATATAAAATCTCAATCAGATCCGACTAGTAAAGAATAAACACATCCAATTAAATTCAAACACGTGAATTTTAGTTTCTTAATCATATAGCTAGATTTCACTTATACAAATGCATATATTAACAGTGTGTTTGGTACTATATCAATTATCATGTGATGTGCGTATGCTTGATGTAAGAAGAGTAGTTTCGGCGTATTTCAGGTCTCGGTCGACTTGGAGAGAGTGCCCGATCCTCGTAAAATAATTGTTTATAAAAACGCTAAGGCTTTGTTTTGGAGAGAGATTTTAGAGGGGAATGTAAAAAATGAAAAAGGTTTAGGTGATGACATTTCTTTGTTTAGGAGTTTTAATTTTTGAGGAGAAGGATTTGAGGATTTTTAAAACTCCTCTAAAATCCTCTAAAGCCTATAAAAACTGTTGTTCCCCCAATTTGAGAATTTTTAGAAGGAAAAGTAATTAAAATTACTATCCTACCCCAACTACAAATTCAAAAATGTATTAAAATATATTTTTAATATATTTTTACATTTAAATTATATAATTTTCACATTTAACATCTTATTAATTCTCAATTTCTCCCTCTTAATATATTTTTAACTCCCAAATTAGAAGGAAGGAACTTCCCTCATTTTCCTTCTTTTCCTTCCCCTCCTTTCCTATTAAATCTCTTTCCTTTTCTTCCCCTCCTAACTTCCAGTCAAAGCCTAAGTGTGTTATATCTACATTTCTTTAGAACTTATATACCATTTTTTTTTATGAAACGTGAAGAGAGAGCGAGAGAGGGAAACCTGCTTTTTTTTTTTTTTTTTTCTATGAAACTAAACCTTATCAGAAACGGAGGACGACGAATTTTTTTAAGAAAATTGCAAGATAAATAATTAAGCAAGTAAAAAAGGATAACTTTAAATATACAGTAATGTTAAATATTCATATTAACATATAGAGAAATTTTTTGTTGTTTATGATAATTTTATTCAATTCAAATAGGATAAATTTTAGTTAAAAAACACGTGGACTCTAAAAAAAAGAGGGTATAAATAAAACTTCTTTTTTACTTTTCTCTAGCTTTTATAATTTATAGTCCACCTTTCCACCAGGCCATTATCTTGAAAGGAATAGTTATTGTTAAGCATTACACAACAATCCAAAAAAAAAAGAGAGAGAATCTAATGGATATTTATGTGGAGATCCAACATCATATTCGATCCAACAACATGCTCAATAAATTTTAATAAGATTAAATCTTGAGGATAAAATCTTTTTAAAATAATCCTTATTAATATTTCTCTAATATATAATCAAATTTTCGGCTGCTTTTGGAGAAGCATAAGAGAATCTGAGTTCCTTATAGACATACCATAATATATAGGCTGCTCAGAAGTCAGATCCACCAGTTAGCTAGTATACTACAAATAAATTGAAGTACAAAATTTCTATCCTTGTGCATGTATTATATAGCTGTCTCTCTATAATTAACAGAGAGAAATACGATACAAGTGATATAATAGAAATAAAATGAGACAACAAAATTATAAAAAAAAGTGAAGAAAACATGAGTACAAATAAAATAATATAATGTTTATAAATTAAACTATTTATAACTGAAGATTAATTAAGTGGCTCTTGAACTTTTTTTAGGGCAGCAAAATCTTATATCTAATTTTTTTTCGTCTTTATAAATATTGAAATGTTAGAAATTCATCTTTGTAATTTTTTTTCATGTTTTTTGTCATCCCAAAATCAAAATGTATCACATTTTGATGCAGAACCAGGTTTGGATAACGAAACATACATGTATATTCATGTGAAATAGGTTAGGTTTTTCAACTTATTACATCGATTAAAACTATAACTGATATAAAAGTTCTCTTAAAACTAAACTTTCTACATCGGTTAATATTATAACCAATGTAAAAATTCCTCTTAAAACCAACCACTCACACACCAAACACCCCAAAAATCGACGACGATAGCACAAACTAACAACAAAACATTGTAGTTTCTCAGTTGAAACAGAAAAGGAAAAACCAACAAAGGCATGTGCAAAGAAGAAGAAGAATCCACAACTAGAAACAAAGTTGTTCCAGTTGAGTTCTGGTGAGCTATGACTAAGTTTCGATGAGTTGTCTACCTCTCTCCTTTTGTTCCTTGACTTAGTGGAATCTCCGATCTCATACTCTGATGCTGGAGAAAGTACTTGCAAAATAGACTTTGACAATCAAGTCAGTCCAGCCCGAGGTGTTTTGTGTATGGAGTGATTGAAAAAGTACATTGTTGTGTTTTCTTTGGATCTATATATACATGTTCGACCTTGAGGAGGTTACAAAGACTAACTGATCCTCTAAGTGTCATGCGTGATTGTGGGGAGCTAGTGGTCACCACTAGCCGAGTAACTATCGAGTTCATGGGTTGTACGATACAAAAGTGATCCAGTTAATTTATCCCCAAGACTCACCAAACCTTGCATTTGAGTTTAAAAACTCAAAACCAAACACAAGATTGGAATATTCTATGAAATTTCCCCTTTGATCTAGCGAGGCACAATTTATTGGAAATTAGAGGAAGACGAAAAACCTGCAAAAAGAGAAAATCAATGAAAGGAAGTTTAAAATTAAAACAAAGTGAAGAGAATTCGAGAAAGAAGGAAGAGGAATCCTACCAATCAAAGAGAGTTTGAGTTGCGATTAAAAGCTCCAAGATAAGGATCTTATGCCGGTGAAGTGGTCCATGAAGAGAAGAGGATGATTGTGTTGTTGAGGATGAGCTTGAGTCTCAGTTTCGATTACCATGCAGGAAGAGAAATTTGTGATCTCCATGTGTCTAGAGCTTGAGTTTTAGTTATGATCATGTCCTCCTTCAAACTCCAACGTGCCTAAATTGAGACCCTCAACGTTGCCGCCATAGACTCCACTGCCACCCACCACGACAGCCAGTGGCTACTTCAACCAAACCTCCACCGCTAGAGGAGGGGATCGTAGGGGGTGAAGAGAGGGATTTGAGGACTAAATGTGATCCATTCAAGAGAGAGAGAAAGGGGGGGGGGTAGTGTTTTAATATGTGGTAGCTTCTAATTTGCTACTGGACCGTTTACGTACACGGTCACCAGACATGTAGGTTTGGATATATTTGAATCTAGTTCTGAGCCAAATTTTGAAACATTTTAATTTTGTGAGGATGAAAAACATGTTGAAAATTTTGCAAGAACAGATTTCAAACATTTCAATATTTATAAGGACGAAAAATATAATTTAACCTGTAATTTTTAGGTAATTAATTATACTGATTAGGCAATTGATTTTAGGATATAAAGTCGTGCAAAAACTTGTTACTATAACATAAGCAGTCATTCTATGTAATGTATCTACCCGGCCATATGCACTTATCAAATATTTCAAATATGATATTAATTTATATCGGTTAAAACCAATGAGAGCCAATGGTTTTTCACCAACAAGGGCAATTGTATTAGTTATTGTATGTCACTTATCTACCCTATTCTTTTTTTGAAGTTGCATAATTTTTTTCAACTAAATAATCTCAATACACTTTATTAGTAACTTAAATGATTAACGTAGCGATATAAGATTTTATTGCGTTCACATATATGAAAATAATCTATTTAGCAGGAGAATCCGTGCTCGATTCTCATCGTGTACAAAATTCTCTTGAGCCAATGACAATCACGTGAGATTAATTAATCCTTGACCTAATGGAGTGAGGGATACATGTGGTCTCTGACCCAGGATAAAAAAAAATACACTTGATTAGCATAATTAATACTTATAACTAATAATTGTGCATAAGAGAATTGCATCAATTAAGTATGATGAGGTTGTTTGATCCACTTTTACTTAAGATAAGTTAGACAATCCCTCTTTTTTCTCTCAATATTTTTGTTTTGTTATAAAATACATTTTTAGTCATTTATATTTTCGATTAAATTCAGTTTGGTTCCTTATTTACAAAATGTTCAATTTATTCTTTATGTTTTTAAAGTCATTCAGGACATTGAAGTTTAGAACTTGTCACTGATTGATTATATTTGGCCATGGAAATATGCAATAAGTGAATCAAAAGATAGTAACTTAATTATATATCGTAATACGTACGGTAGGGTGCTTAAAGTTGGATTATTGGCCACATAGGCGCAGTCGGGTGGTTATGGGTGAGTGGAAATTTAGATAGATATGGTAGGCTTGATATACCAAAAGAAGTAGAATAGTTCAATACTCAAAAGTAAATTATGCTCAAGTATTCTAATTTGCTTTTGACACTTTCAAATTTGTTTATCTTCGTTGGAGTTGCAAATTTGGCCACTGCCATTTTACTTGGATGGTACTGTCATTAATATATCATTGGTAATTCCTAAATTTACAATTACAAATGGTTTGTTTGTTTACCTCCCAAATTGAGCTAGGAAACCACAATGTAATTTGTTTATTCAACTCTACTCCACGAAGTACAAAGCAACAAAACAAAATGATAAAAAAAAATAACAGTCAATTTATTATTCTCTCTATAATCACTTGTAGAAGAACAAAATAAGAAAAATAAAAAAAATAAGCTTATATGTAAGTTAAAATTAATTTATAAATAAGTTACAAATAAGTTTTTAGAGAAGTTAATATGAAATAACTTTTACAAATTAACCCCATGCATAAATTAGTTTTAAGTTTTAACTTACAAGAGAATCTTATTGTATTTTTATTTTATTTTTAATTATTATATATGGAGAAAATTATTTAAATAGGCTTTGAATATATGAATTAGAGTCATGGTGCGTATCATGTATGGAATTGTACAGTGCAAGACTGGCCTATGTTGGGCTTCGGAGAGGAATGTTTTGGGCCAGTGAAGTAAGGACTAGACCCATGAAATGTTGTGAAAAATGAACCCGGAAGTAGAGGGTGTATTTTGTGAAGTGTGTTTTGAATATTTGAAAGTGATAACAAAAATGTTCAAGTGTTACTGCGATCATATACCCTAAAAAATGTAGGTTAAAATAAAAAATTGATCCTTATTTTAACATCCTTTTTTTTATTTAGTTTTTGTAAATTAAAAAAAAAATACATTTTTGTTCCTACTTTATAAAAGTTTTTTTTTCCAATAGTAATAATGAAATTTAAATCTAAGACTTCATATAAATTACTCAACTTTCTCACTAAACCAACCTAATAAATTACATAAAATTAACGTTCACGAATTTATCCCTGTTAATTGTCGGATTTAAAAGTTAAAACAATACTATATTTGGTTTTAGTCATAAAAAAATACTGTATTTTGGTCTTTACACTTGACATATAGTTTTTCGTTTTAGGCTCTATATGAAAATAATTCTAACATTGTTATAACTTTAATAAACAGTAGAAACTGATTTGGAATTAACTTTTTACGTAAAGACCAAACTGTAAAAAAATCACTTAGGAACTAAAACAAAAAGCAGCATCGGATACAGGAAGTAAATTTATAATTTAACAAAAAATGTACTATTAATGATAACAAGAAAAATTACAGAGAAAGAAAACTTAACATAGGCTACAAAATTTATTGATCCTTGAAGTTATATTTCAGACATAGCGAGACAAAATGTATCATATAGTTCACGTGAGACTGAGAGTCCAGTAAAAGCAGTTCTACAGTGCAGCATGAGGATGTCATTTGTTTGAGGTAATCTATCCTAATAATAAAGGAGACATTTATTTTTATGTACGCATTTTTTTAGACTTTTATCTTTTAATGAATTCTAAAAATCACCTCTTAATCACAACCGTTGTTATATAAGATAACTCTTCGATCATGACAATGAAGTGCCTGTTTTTAACCGCAGTTTATAAAGATTTTAGTTACAATGTTCATATTTATAATTTTAATTATATTTTTAACGGTGGATGTATGATTCTATAAAAAAAAAAAACGGTGGATTTATGATTCAGATTAACACCTTGAATAAGGGATATTAATTTACAATATTTTTGTTAGGTTAAATACCAATTAAGCAATAAAGTTAAGAGCTATAATAACCAGAGGTGATGCTTAATAACTGAGGATCAAGGACTAAATACATGAAGCCATTTTACTTTTTAATAGCACTTACAAACATATATATAGTATATGAAATTATTCCGATCCGACATAAGCTTCCCAACCCACATCATTCTCTATAAACGTGGGGGAAAAACACTAAAAAATGCAAAATCACAGTATAAAAAATCCATGTTCATTTGTTATGTTCTTCCATTATGCTATAATTGATGCTGTTGTTGAAGGTTGACTAATTTATAGTATGGTCCATTTTTATTCTCTATAAGACTTGAATGAGTCCCTTGATCAATAATCTTTCCATCTTGCAAAACTGAGATTTGGTCTGCATTTCTTATAGTGGATAGCCTATGTGCCACCATGATTGTTGTTCTGTTCTGCATTAATCTCTCCAATGCTTGCTGCACAATACGCTCTGACTCAACATCAAGTGCACTAGTGGCTTCATCAAGTAGCAAGATTTCAGGGTTCTTTAGAACAGCTCTTGCAATGGCTACCCTTTGTCTTTGGCCACCAGATAGTTGCACTCCTCTTTCACCTACTTTGGTGGAGTAACCCTCAGGAAGACCACTGATGAAGTTATGAGCATTGGCAAGCTTAGCTGCTTCAATCACTTCTGAATCAGACGCACCTTCCTTGCCATAAATTATATTTTCATAAATTGATGTTGCAAAAAGAGCTGGTTCTTGCTGCACAAGACCAATGTGTCTCCTAAGAGATTTCAGATTAAGTCTTGTGATGTCTTTTCCTGTAAGAATTTGATTTATCGTTTGTTAGAATTTAGAAGAATGTTACATGTACATGGCTTATGAATACAAATGTGGTCTATAAGCCATCTCTAGATTGATTGACTTATGCATGCAAATGCATGTTGAGCCTTAGTCATTTTACTTTGAAAAACTTATCTTATGAACTAGTAATTAATTGGATGAATAAAGTGTTAGTTCAAATATCTTACCATCAATTAACACCCTTCCGGATGTTGGATCATAAAATCTGAGTATTAGGGAGATCACTGAGCTTTTACCAGAACCACTTTGCCCCACTAAGGCAACACTCTTGCCTGCAGGAACTCTTAGATTGAAATCCTTGAAAATAATTACATCTGGCCTTGAAGGGTAGCTGAAATTGATTCTTTTAAGCTCAATTGTTCCGTCCACTGTCTTCAACTCTTCTCCAACATCACATGATATTCCTGACTTTCTATCCATC
>PYAF01006234.1:216216-240325 GCA_007407185.1 Glycine tomentella | reverse complement strand
AAAGAAAACGGGAACAGAAGCACCATGTACAATTGCCCCAACAGAACCAACACCCATTAAGACATAGTCATAGAAGTCAGCAAAAGAGAAGAGTTTCAGCAGAGAAACTTTGTGTTCCTTTTTGTTGCTCTTAGCATCATCCATGGCCGAGTCACCGGAGAGGGTACCCCGGTCTGACATTTTGGCCTGAAAAAGAGAGGGAGAAAAAAGAAAAAGCTAGTGGTAGCTAACACTACAAGGTGCCCTGCAACTGCAAACTGCAATGTACGTTGCAAAAGGCAAAAAAAGTGAAGATGAGAAGGAACTAGCGTGGAGAAGGTAGGAATAATGGGGTAGGAGGTGGTGGATGTGTCATAATATACAAGGTAGAAAAGAAGATGGAATATTTATTATCATTAAGGATTAGATAGAATGCAAGGTTCAGATTCAAGTCACTACTAAGCTATTGATAATAACCTTAATATATAATTATAATATTTATTCAAGCCAGCTTAAAAGATTGTTTCTGTGTTTGATTCTTTTGTGGTTACTTAGCTCTTTCTTGGGTCATTGCGTGACTGGTTCATATACTGATGAGCTGTGACTTTTGCAGCTAAGCCATAGAAATGCGCTACTCTCTCTCTCTCTCTCTGCATTAAATTGCATTGAGAGAGTTGTTGGAGTTTGCTATATATATATGTGTGTGTGCATGTAGGTTCCAATAAGTTGAATTGGGCTTGGGTGAATCGGTGACTATGACTTACTATCACTGTACCTTTTTCATTTTTTTGTTAGCACTCAGTACTGTCACTGTACCTACATAAGGAAAATGAAGAGAGAAACCATTCCAAATCAATGTTTTTGTGTTGAATTTTATTAATTTTTCGTTTTCATGTAGATTTCATAAATGTCGGATACACTATCAACTTTTTCGCAACATATTCTCAATAATAATAATAATAATAATAATAATAATAATAATAATAATAATAATAACACTTTTCATCTAATCACAAATTATTAGTGTTATCGACTAAGATTGAGGTCCAATTTGAATAATAGGTCAACTTAACTCAGAGTACTACTGAATTCGTCTTCACACACAAAAAAAAAAAAAAAAGTACTACTACATCAGCTCAAACCAAAAGAGTTGTAAATTGATTTGGAGTAAAATTATCATGTATCTACAACTAAATGCCTAAATAGGGTATTATAGTTCTGAAGTATCCTTTAGCCTCAAGGAAAACAATCAAGTCCAACTTAGACATTTATAAATATAATCCACGCTGTTTATTGTATAGTAGATAGGTATTCATTTCATCTGGTCCTAGCATTCTAATAAAATATTAATTGATTTGAGTGTTAAAATATCTTTGGTAGATATTCATCACTTTCTCAAGTTGTCTTTGTCTTGTTGAAAATTACACAATCACAAAGACCTCAAACATTGATTCTTATAAAAACTTGTCCTAGTAAATATTTATTAGAGTTCAATCATAATCAATAATCATGTATTAGACTACAAATTCGTTATACATCAATCATATATATATATATATGGTAAGTTTTTTTGTTTTTATAATAACTAAGTTCATACTTAAAATAATATTTTATTAGTTCATAATATAAAATGGCAAATAATAATATATAATGATTAGTAATCATGCATAAAAATTAAATAATAATAATAATAATTAGTATTAAATGACGTTATTTAATCATAAGAATTATCTAAAAGAACCATAACAATAATGTATTTCGAAATTATCAAACATAATAGTTGAAAAGAAACAAAAAATAAATAAAAGATAGTATATCCTTGATAGCTGATATAATACGTTCACATATCATAGGTATACCGTCATATCCACGTGGGGTTTGGGGGGATTAAAAATGTATATTCAAAAAAGAAAAATATTACACCACAATAAATATTTCTTTTCAATCATTAATGAAATTTGGAAAATATGTTAATACCAATTGGTCGAGAAAGTGAAGTTTTATGCAATGAGCTAAAACTAACATGTTTTCTATACCGTCGTTGTGCATCACCATCTATGAGCATTTTTCGTACGAAATATGGATCCGATCAAATCAATTCTCCAATAGAAAGTTTGAATTTCCATCGAGAAACACTAGACGTAGAAGCAATATATATCAGCATCAGCTTCTGCATATTTCTCTCCTTTGTTGCATCAGGTTTGAACAAGTCACAAATTTTTTTAAAGCTAAAGTATGTTTTATTATCTTTATAAAATTGATAAAATTTAGATTTTTTTTTTCTACAATTTGTTTTTTGTTCGATTTTCATTTTCACGAAATTAAAATATGCTATATTTTAGTCTGAAAAATAAATATGAACCCACTTGTAACAATTTGTTACATATATAAATCTAAAATTTAAGAATTGTCACAAATTATAAAAAATTACTACAAATCAAAGAAAAACCACCATATATAATTATAGAAAAATCATCATAAATTACATTTTTTCATGCAAATTTTTATTTCTAGGAATTTTCATGTGGGTCCGGATTTATTCTAGACCAAAATGTAATGCAATATAAGTTTATGAGAACAAAAAATGAAAAAAAAAATACAAAATAAAATTTAAACTTTATCAATTTTATAAGAATGAAAAATATATTTTAATCATAAATTATTAAGAATTTGAATAACTTAGTTTAAATTTTTTAAAGTCATGCAATAAAATCCAGTTTTAAAATTAGTTAAATAAAAAAGTCATATACAATAAAATCCAGTTTTAAATGGATTTAGTTAAATTTTATTTAACTGTGAAGTGTGCTTAGTTAATCAATCAATTAATTAAGTCCACCACTCAAACGGAAATTAATTCCATATTAAAAAGTAATAGAAATACTGCGTTGTTGGGGGTGGGGGTGTCACGAATCAAATTCAATAAACGATATAAACACTTTTTAATTGGGAATGTCACTTTAAGAAGAATTTTACTTAATCACAAGCCTCACTCAAATTAATTAACATTTATATATATAAAGTTACTTATTCAATGACAAAACAAAAATGAAATTAAGAAAATATAAAAAGAGGGCCTTATTTAGACAAGCACTAACACGTGGGGCAGAGCAACGAACATACCAAAGACATATCCTTTTATCTTAACAGGTTATATGGGGCGTATACAGCAGAAACTGTCATGCCATACCATAAAAATGTAAAGTCACCGAATATTTGGATGTTCGTAACATCTTTATTTATTTTATTTTATTGACTACCAGTGTCAATATGCTCAAAAATCAATGATCTATCTCATTTTGTTTCGTTGGCTATTCAAAATTAATGGGAAATTTCCAGAAATTATGAAAACTTCATTTGGGTCCGGCTTGAATAGTCTAAATGCAACTTTAATTGCCTCCCCCCAACCGTTTACCTATATTTTTAATGCAATAATAATATCTGGTTTACTTTGTTCTTCTTTTTCCATATTTCCATCCAATCCTGTGACATACTTACTCTTACCAATATGCATGCACATGACCCGATTAACCTCCAAGCCTTACATACACGCATATTTTTTATTTATATTAAATTTTGTTAAAATCCTGATATATATATATATATATATATATATATATACACCTGAAAACAACATCAATAATAAATTAAACTCAATCAATATAGCTTATCCTTTGAAACATTGATTAAACTCAACAAAAAAAATGACACTCCATCCTCAAAGTCGTGGGGAGAAAGAAGAAAAGAAAAACGCATGCATCCATCATGTAAAACCTAACCAATTGTCTTTTAACTACTAAAATATCATGGAGTAATATTGAATGAGGGAACGTTATAACTTATAAGCAAATATGTTATGGCTAATTGTATCCTAGCGGGTACACGATAGTAGTGGGGCTTAAAATCGTGAAATGGAATTAAATGTATGTGAATTGGAATACTGACAGGACACGATAGGAAGAAGAATGTTGATGTCCTTGGTGCTCTTATTATTAGGAGTGTAGAAAGAAACTAAGTGCATGGTGGATCTTGATCTTGTTTCGAACATAAAGTGATATGATAATTATAGTAGTAATAATGAACATGCACAAATAGTTGAGCGATTGAATTGAAGTCGGGTTAGCAATAGTTGTTGGAAAGCTTTTAATAACTGAGAGGCAACCGAAAAATTGATGCTAATTAATGCAGTTGTGGAAACTGATTGGGACTAGCTGTCACGCTTTCAAAAGAAACCCATCTATATTATCCTCTATAGTTACCTAATTAATTAAATTCAATTGGTAACTTAGACATCTTTGGTTCCTTCAACAAAGTCATGAAAGGCCGTTGTGATGGGATTCATCGTGATTCTGGTACACACTACTAGTATGTTGCTTTATGGAGTTTAATAACGCCATACGCATGCAGAAGTTGAATATTACAGTATTTTTTGGAGATTTTAAAAGCTTAGTATATGAGAGTAAGGTCACAGGGTGTATTGTATTTGTTAGAATAGAGAATTAGTCTCTGGAGGCATATTGGTCAAAAAGTGGCCGTAATTTCTTGTTTCTATTTTGTCATATCTTTTGTAAGACATTTTGAATTTAGTTTGGCATACCTTGTGCTAAAAAAAAGAGTTTAATTTGGCACACCTTATGCTACAACTGAGTTTTTACTTTTAATAATACATCAATTGCCTTAAAAAAAAAAAGTACACGTATGCGCTCAATCAGACTAGAAAAAAAATTCTTCGAAAATACGTTGAAAATAGAATAATCATATTTAAGATGTAGAAACTAATAGTCATAGCTTCTGATAATCACATTCAAAAAATGAAAAATTACATTCAAAACAGAAAATCAAACCGTTTGTTATTGAGAACAAAATATATACTATGTTATAATTCCACTTTCTGAGTAGGAGAAAAACTTTGCATTCCATTATTTTAAAAAAAGTCTATATTTCGTGTCCTTGGAAATGAAAAGAAAATTATGTTTTCCGTTAATCTAAATATATATGTTCGTGAAGAAAATTACTAGATGTTACAGACAGTTGTGACAAAAAATTAAGAAAACTAAATAATAGTTCTTGCATCCTGATTGTTATCAATCATTCAATCTTCACAGTTCACCGTGAAATCATTGTTCATTGAAATGTCTCACGAGAAATACGTGGGATATATACTGAGTCATGACACACAATCGGTACTTTATTTAGTCAATCTAAAAATAATAAAAGATAACAAGAATCTAACTAAATAGGTTGAGTAATATGTATGAGTATTATAATTTTTTAGTATTGTGATTAAACAAAAATGCTCAAAAAAATGTTTAAACGCACTGGTCAGTTAGTATTTCATATTTGTTTCCTTTTAATTTAAGTAAATATTAGACTATATTATAATTTTGGTCCCATGTAATTTTAAGTATGTAATTTTGATTTTCCTATTTCTTAATAATTAACATAGCACTTATGTTGAAAAAGATTAAATGAAGGGAAAAAAACATCTTAATAAAAATTAAACTCATAATCCTTTATTCATAGATAAAACAATAAATAACTAAAATACTTGTTATGTTTAGTTAACTAAATCAACATTATTTTTTATGATTATTAGTTAAGATTTTTTTTTCTTTTTAAATTATCCAAATTTATAAATTAAAAATATTTAATATATAAATCTTTGTAATTTTTTATATGTTTTTATTTTGAATAATTTACATATTTTTATTTTTATTTTACCAATTTATGATAAATTTTTGTAAATTAATATATAAATTTGTAAATTGATTTTATTATACAAATTATTTTTACTCTAATTATTTATGTAAAATTATTCATAAACAATGTAATAAAACACTTGTTTTACTTAGTTAATTATATCAGCATTACTTTTAAAATAAATAGATTATATGTCTTGGTTTAAAAATATTATAACCGACATTACATATTCAAAGTTAAAGGGAAACTACATGCAATTTAGCCTAATATTATAAAAAAATCGTACTTAATCAATCTCTTTTAAATCATTGCTCATATTCAATTCTTCAATCAATAATAAACACAATGAAATATGTGTGTGCGGAGCCGATAAGTTTACACATTTTGATATTTACATTCTTCAATGTGCATGCCAAGGAGTATTTCTATAGATTTATGAAAATAATAATCTTATAATATAGTGATAGCCATGGGCAGATCGAACTTATCAGTTGGGGACAGAGTCTATCTTTAAATTTTTTCAATAAATTTTAATATATATTTAACATTTATTTGTAGTGTTTGTTAATTATTTTCAATGCTTGTTATATAATTTGCAATTGTTAATTATTTTCATTTGTAATTTATACATTAAGAGTTGTTTACAAAGAGATTAAAGTCATCGCTCTTCATTGAAATGAGAAGTATAATTTAATCATATGCATTTTGTAGAAATATTTTAGTCTATATTGTAACAGCTGATGTTCAATAATCTCAAACCCAGTTTCTAAACTATTTACAATTGTATAGTAATTAATCATGTCCTCCCCAAACGTGCTCAATCACATCCTCCCTGTGCGTGACTGGTGTTCAATCACGTCCTCCCTGGATGTGACTCACCAGGTGGCACATGTTATTTTGAGACACGTGTCATTTTGTGGAGCGATGTATATAAACTTCGGAAGGTCATAAGTTTTGACTGGAGTGTCCGATTGAGGCAAAACTGGTGGCCACGCGCTCGGAATTGAGAGGAGAAGCTCTAAGCAAGGTCAAATTTTTTCCAAAAGATGTCTCTAAGTACCTCAAAATTACGATTTAATCTTCGAACCTTCAAAAAGTTTCTTGGCTTCTAATTTTTTATTTTCTCTCAATTTTGAGCGCGTGGCCACTAGTTTCACTTCAATCGGACACTCCAGTCAAAAGTTATGACCTTTCAAAGTTTATATACATCGTTCCGCAAAATGGCACGTGTCTCAAAATGACACGTGTCACCACCTGGTGAGTCACGTCCAGGGGACGTGATTGAACACCAGTCACGCCCAGAGAGGATGTGATTGAACACGTCTGGGGAGGACGTGATTGATTGCTATACAATTGTAAATAGTTTGGAAATTATAATATTTTCATAATTTTTTATTAAAATTGTTATATTTTAATTTTTTTTACCGTCAATACTTATATTTAAACTAACTCTTATATTGTCATTATGATTTTTTGAAATCTCATCATAAATTATAATAAATTTTTTTTATTGTTCTATTCAATTCAAAATAGTAATTTAATCTAATTATTTATTTATTTTTTAGAGTATAATTTATAATTGTTTATTATCGTAAAAGAGAGAGAGAAGAACCCATACTTTTCTCAAGCTATTGGGAGATAAAAAGAAAATTCCCAAGTGAAATAGTATGCTACTCGACATTAATTGTTATGTGCAATTTTCTCGTAGAGAATGTGCCACATCTTGCTTTGGTATTGCCGTCATTTATTTATATGGTCCTTTCAATCATGTGGTGATGATGATGATTATGATGTTGTAATTTCTAATCGCTTTGCACCTGATGAAGTCGCCCAGATCAGTCCAAGAGATCATATCTCTTGAGAGATACCTAGCACATTGTAGAGACATGTAACTTTTTTTTCAAATGTTAAACAGTGCTGCTAAACAGTGCGTGGACATTAGTTAAAAAGTTAAAAGAAAAAAAGGTTTTATTAAACTATGTAAAATTACATTGTTTATAATTTTTTTAATGTTTTTATGTGGTCTCTATAATAATATTTTCTTCTTTTAATTCTTAATCAATATCTTAAGAACTTATTAACAAGACCTGTGTTTTTTGAGAGAATACATGCATTCTCCATTAATAATAATTATGATAATTATGTTTGAATTGAATAAGATTAAACGACAAAAATCTTCCCACAAATATGTAAATTTGAGTTGAGACCATCGGTTAATTTAAAATATTCATATGTAATGCCAATTCCAACGAGAGTTTCTTAACTGACAACAATAGTAAATAGAAACTCATGACTGAGTTTTAATTTATGTCATTGGAGAGCAGGAAATGTGGGTCATCTTTTACTCATTAATAATATAGTAGTAATATTATTTCTCTCCTTAAAAATATAGTGTTATTTGTATATTGTGGGATCCATTTGAAAAAGTTTAGTAAGATTTTGGTTGAAGAAAAGAAAAATGAGTGCATGTTTAGTTTTACGCTGTAGAATTAATTCTAAATTTATAATTGATTTTAAATATATTTTTACATATTTGATTTTATGTTAAAGAAAAATTCATAATTAATTTTGCATCCATAATTGATTTTTGATTAAGTAATTTTGAATAACTTTTACATTAAATCCAAAATTTTGTACTAAATTTTACTCATAATAAATTTTATAACATCCTAAGATAAATTAAGTCATTTCAAAATAAATTTTAATCAAAATCAGTTTATCAATATTTATCCAATCATACATTGAGTTGTTTAAAGTAAAAAATGTGACATTGCATTATAAAGAAGTGTAAAATATTATTGAGAATGTAGTAAAAAAAACTTTAATGTATTTCTTCACTGAATATATCCTTAGTTGATCCACCATACTCAGTAGTTATAAAGCATATCGATCAAGGTGAACAATGCGAATAACAAGAAGATGAATCCCCACACAAAGTTCCTTGTTCAGACCATCAAAGATCACTAAAGCACCTGTATGTCATATTATCATCACATATGTAATTTTTAACTGTCTGATCATATATAAACACCATTTGTATTTTAATTCTACTGCAATTACAAACTTAAGAACAAAAGTGATTAGTAACTAATATTTGTCATATTCTTTAACTGTATAAATACAAGTCATGGTCAAATAGCCAACTACCACGAGTCAAAGCCTAGTTAGTTACAGATACAAGTCAGCCCAAATAGCCAACTAGGTTAGTAGACTCCAGCAATGCGAATCTATGATAATGTAAAGTGGGTCACATATTTAGGTTCCATTCATCATGTCCAAAACCGAAGTATGTATAAAGAACTGTGTCTTCTTAAAGTTCCATTCTGTCTTTATGAAGATTTTCTTTAAAATCGGCAGCTTGTAGCATAAAATTGAATGGGAGAGTATAGTTATTTTTTTCAATAGTTAGTAAAATTGCTGAAATTTTCAAAGTAAAAAGAAACAAGAGGAAGGGGTAGTCAAATGTAGCCACAAGAGACTAGAGAGTAGAGTCCTATAGAACCATTGCGGTGTGGGCAAATGTGGGCAAGTATAGTCTTGCCTTTTATTCAAGACTATGCATTTATAACTGAATTTGAATGTTTTAATTATTTAGTACAAACTATTCATTGAATATCAGAATTCAGAAGGCGTGTGAAGATGTTCCCATTCAAGTTAAAAATTTGGTGAAAAGCAGAGATATCCAATTAGAAAAGTCTGGCTGCTATAGCCTTCAGTTCACTTCAGGGATAAACTGGCTTTTTAAGACGGCAAATTTGGCTTGTTTCATTTTCCGATTATCTTTTTTCATAGAAAGGGAAATCGTTGAAATTGGAGTAACTGATGGGGATGTATGGGCGTGTGGCTAATTATGGATATGATATAGATAAGAAAAGATTCTAAAACAAATCTCTTCAATCAAAATCAGATAGTTCAGCAGTGCTGGAGACAAAGGATAAAATTTCTAGTGTTTTGATAAAGTCGTGCTTAAGAAATAGAAAATAAAAGAATTATTTATAAATTGTTATATTTTAAAAAGAAAATGCTGACAATTGCTTGAGAAGACTAGTTAAGCAATAAAGAGTAAAAAAAATTAAGAGAAAGTGTAACATTTAATGTTACTTAATACATTTTCATCTCATTTTCAATAAATATTTTTATATATGAATTATATAAGGTCCTAAGCTAAGAAATTAATAAATAAAATATATATTGAAAGTTGTGATAAGAATATATTAATAACAATTTCTAATAAAAAAATTATTTTTATTTATTAACCAATGCCATTAAATATCCTTTAACATTTATCTTAATTTATTTATCAACTTCTTAATTACTATATTTTTAGTATCTTTCTAACTAATGTTGATATTGATTAAGAAACTACAACAAAAATTAATCATTTTTTATTAGACTAATTTCGTACTAATATCATGGTCATAAAAACAAAATTAAAATTTATAAAAAAAAAGTGTAAAAAAATACAGTACAACATCCCAATAAAAAACAATCCTCGTTTTAATTTATTACATGCGTCTGACTTTTTTTTTTTTTTTTTGTTATGCAATCTTAATTAGTATCTTTAGACATTCGTTTACAAGATTCCTTATGATACCGACCTTGTTTTCAGTTAACAAGGGCAGAAATTAGCCAACTGTTTCCAAATAAATGTTTTGAAAATGTCACCCATGACCGTGATTTTTTAAAATGTCGTTTGTCCTCAATTTTTCTTCAACTTCAGTAACCGTAACATAAACGTAACCATGAGCATAATAACAATTCAAAACCTTAGCTTTATCCAAAAATAAAAATTTAAAACCTTAACCCTGCTCAAAAGATGTACAGTAGAAAAAAAAGAGTTTGGAAAAGAAAACCACACGAATATAAACTAAATTAAACTACGTATTCCATTACCTGGAGACACCACGCTATATACAGGTAAGGGAGAGTGATATTGTACGCAATTTTACCCTTTTATATGTAAAGATGTTATTTCTGAATTCGAACTCACACGAATATATACAAATAAAATTTAAATAAGATTGTACAACCAGGAGAAACAAAATCAAATAGAAACAGCAATAAACCATAAAAATTCAGCTAAGTAAACTGTATAACTTGTTTTCGTCCTATCAATCTCACTTGTGTTTGGTTGAGGGAGGAAGAAAAAAAATAAAGAAAAAATAAAATGAGTTCTATGTAGGTCTCACTCTCATACCTCTATTTTAATTTAAATATTTCTCTTTTATTTCCATCTTCTATATTTCTATTATCTCAACCAAACTCAACATAATTTATATAACCATTCTAGTAGGCTATGATTTACTAAAGTGGATCCATTGCTCCAAAACCACATTGATATAGATGTATAAGCTAACACAACTAAAAATAAACTGTTTCTGCACTAGCCAGTAGCCACTAATGCACTTGCCCTTTTTCCCATTTCTCGCTAAAGTAAAAGGCTTTAAATGGAAGTTGATGTACCACTTGTTTCTTTATTTGAAGCAACTGCCTAATATGAAAGAGAGAAGAGTAATCTGCAGCCTAAAAAAAATCCAACCAATTTATTTTCAAATTTTAAAGATGCTTGTTGGATGAAAGAATAACAGAAATCAATAATCTATATGAAATAAACAGTAATACCAATTTGGTCTAACGAATATTCCCGTCATCAAATTCAAGATCTAGATGCTAGCTAGCAAGAAAAGCTAGAAAGTAAGCGATACTACTACAAAGAAAAAATTCCTTTTAAAGTTTAGTAATTAGTAGTTATCAAGAAACGGTTTCACACCACACAAATTTGTATGTAATCCAAATCTCTTTGAATATCTTAATCTTCTTATCTTCCTTTGTCCTTTTGAAAAAACAAAGAATGGCAATCAATTAACCTATAAAAACACTTTGACAAATGCAGGGAGAACTTAAATATAATAATCAATACAACCGTGAACAATGGAATGCAGCTTTTGCTTAATGATATTTTAAAGGAACCAATTGATTACATGAGTCGACCAACATAGATAGCTCGGGGATACTGTCGTTGCAGCTGTGGCCACTGAACAAAAAGTTGATCAGCCATCCGCAACTTGTACAGGAGCAGGCCACTCAAGGAGAGCCTTCTCACTCTTGCAATACTCTCAACGTAGAAAATTAATGACCATCTGATTCCCAGTACCTGCACAAAAGCTTGAACAATTTCAGTAGAATCATAAATGATCAAATGAAGTGGATAAATGAAATTATGGAAATAATACTTCAATAAGGAAGGGAATATGAACCTTAAATATGAATGCAATAACACAGAGGGGAATGCAAGTTCCAGGTCCATTGCAAAGTATCTGGACAGTAGCAATACAGAATTACTTCAAATTGTAACAAAGTAAAATTAATAATAGAAGCAAAGAATGATAGATATGGTACCACTTCAGGTCTAATTTTAATCATTAGCAATAGCGCATGTACCAATGCAACTAAAGTAGTCCAAATGGAGGTTATATATGATTGACCAACTTCCCTACTCCGATATATCTTCATGAACTGTGCAGTATCAGTGACTCTTGTTGCATTCTGCAGTAAAATCTATTTCTGATCAGAATCTGTAAACCAGCAACAAGCAGAAGTGAAATTCAAAACCCATTAAGCTCTAATAAAAACTAACATATTGCATGTCAATAGAAGAAAATAGAAAACAGAAAAGGTCAAGTTTTTTTTTTCAGTTAGATAGATATATATTCTCCATTTCCTGTACCCAAATCTGCAACTGGGAAAAGTTTGAGATTATCAAACCAGAAAGAATGGCAGAAATCAGCAAAAGAAATCTAATAATCTCCATTTCCACCAAGGATGATGGCAGCTAATTAAAGACTACAAAGCTCTTGTCACAATAAGCTATTATTAGATTCCTAGATACACTCCTGCAAGAAAACTATAACGCACGGGACAGCATTGCTTTGGATCTACCTATTCAAGCAACATTAGTAGTAGTCATGTTTCTAATCATCAGTCAAAGCTAATTATTGTCACATCTAAATATACAGGACTTCAGCCCATATACTATCTCCAAACAAAGAGTTCCATAATTTTCCTATAATTATCAAATGAAAGCATAGGCAAAGTGCTGAACACCTATTGCTATAGCCATTAACATACATCATTAATAATTGATCCATATGTTGCAATAAAGGTGCACCAAGTTAAAAACTACCCAATTTATATTGTAGAACTCCCCCCCACCCCCACGAAAACAACCACACACACCCCAAAGTAAAAAAAGAAATACAGAGTTCATTGGATAAAAGGTACTTCTAGAGACATATAGAACCTCAGCAGCCAGGGAATTCTCCAACAACTGAGCTTTTTGAAGACTCATATTATCAGTAGCAGCAGCAATGTAGAATCTTGGATTAAACCTATCTTTCTGTAGCACTGCCAATAGATTAAGCATCTCAGCAGTATGACCACCTACAGCAGACAAACTATAAATTTGTGGAATTCTCATGAAATGTTTTGATATGGATGGAAAAGGAGGAAAAGTGAGTGCAAACCTGATCCTAAAATAATAAGGGTACTAACAGGTTTTGAAGCCCTTTTGCTCAAAGGCCTGCTGCTATGATATAAGACATAAAGGAGACGAACCAAAATCAAGGAGACAACAAAAACGGCACTTGAAAAGACAACAATTGAGGATATGCTAGAGAAGCTGCAGCCATTGCTTTTATCCATCAGAGGTAGCTTCAAGATATCAGTCAGAGCTACACTTACATCTTCACTGAATCACTGCAGAATTCAGGAGAAAATCAATGTTGTAGATAATATTAGTTTCATAAGCATCTATTTTTTATACTTACAAGTACATAACTACGTATATGGAAAAGAGAGAAACATTGCTAGAACAAAAACTGCATACAAGACTAGATTTATGCAAGTGTAGGAGATAGCCAAAGGGCAGAAACAGAAATACAATTAAGTGTACATGCACAGTCACACACACACACACACATGAAGTTAAAACTTGGTGCGTGATCTTGCCATATCAGATTACTCATCCTCCTCACAAATCGCAGCCACCACACCCCTACCAAGCGTGAGATCTTTAACTATGGACAACATGATCCCCTGTAGATTAGAAACTTTGCAGCTGGGTTTTATGTTACAAAAAATGGGCAACCAAGCCACTTGAATTCCACGTAGGAAGTTGGTATGCATTCATTATCTATAACTCCAACAGTGGCACTGAGGCTTCATTAAAGATTAAACCTTTTAATTTCTAGTCTTTCTCCTATAGATTCACTCATATTCATTCAGTCAAAATTTAGAGTAAACAAACAACTTGGTTCCTAAACAAGACATATAATATAGTGACTAATTCAATGCTTCAATGTTTTAAGTGCACTACTAATTGTTCATTTAATATTAAAGGCAAAGCTACACAAAGTTGCAGCAAATGGAACATTACTGCTCCAATGGCCCCGTTAATTGCTGTGCCAGCTTGTTTTAGTGAACGCGTCATGTGATTGATTTTTTTGAGTTTTAACAGATTAGGAATACAGAAGGACTGACAAGTGGTGTAATAGAAACTGGCCTAACATGGTATCTTAAAAAATAAAAGAACTAAATCTGTCACTGAAATATATATCCTTGCAACAATTCACCTGACGTGGCCTATATGTTTCATGAATCAAATTCATTGACTACTATTTACCAGGAAAACAATCCCAGAACAAATACAGCAGCAGACAACCATTCATTTATGAAGTTTTTAACCTATTTACTTCTGCCAATAGGCTTTTAAAATGTCCAATACAGTTTGTAAAATCTCAATGGTAGAAGAGGGGCAGCCAGCATGGTGCTATAAAGATCTCAATGAGAGACCAATCTCATTAATATCTAAGTGCCAATCATTTGTGCCTATTAAGACACTCATATAAACTGGGTATTTTATTTGAAATAATAGGGAAAATCTCCCCCAAATCTAGCTAAAAACTTGCAAAACTTTGAGCATCTGCACCTGTCTGGCCCAAATGCCCTGGTCCTCTCTCAAATGACAAGTTGATCTACCTCCCATCCCCTCTACTATTTACTTTGTAATATCCTACCCGTTCTAACTACCTCATTCTAACTGACTGATTGAGTTGTTTAAAAATCAACCATTATTGAGGACATTGCACACCTAGAAAACCCATCGTCGTATAAAAAAACACTCATTTTTCTAACCAAGCCTGGAAAATGAAACACAAATGAAATTTCCTGTGTGTTTTTTAGCCGAGATGGAAAAAATTCTATCTGTTCAAACTTCAAATTGCATTTCCTAGGTTCAGACTTCAGAGGTCACAGTATTATGAAACACTACGCGAGGGAACTAATTAATATCAAGAAATTCAGTTTGCACACAAGTGATTACGTTTGGAAGAGATTGGAGCCGGAATTTCTTCACCGCAAAAGCAGAGAAGAAGCAATTCAGAGATTGAGGAAGGAAATGTTACAGAGGGTGGAGGCTTAATCATTAGCATCATACAATCCTTTCAAACTAAAAGGCATTTGGGATAGGTAAAGGCCAACAAAAAAGTGAAAGAGGACAAGAGGTAAAAATGAATAGGAATACATTCAATACAAGGAATGAAGGATAAAAAGGAATATCCTAACCTTCATAACAAAATTTAAAATTGTCACAACAAATTTATCTGTAACAAACTAAAAATGATACCATTAAAATAGAAAACAAGTTTCAACCAACAACGCGTGTTAATAACTCCCAACTCTCAGCAAATCATATTCCATCGTAATTAAGAGATCAAATAGCTCTCATTACACTGAATTTCAGCATATAATGTTATTGAATTTAGAAACAGATTACAACGACAGATCTAGTACAAAATAAAATACATTATACAGATAACAGATGCGAATCTTACCGATCAAAGGCTCGGAATCGGTGAAAGCGACGTAAGACGGCGTGGGAACGCCTCTGTTCTATACTCAGAAGACGATAATTTACCGAATCGCTCTAATTTCCTTCAAAATTTACAACACTATTACATGTTTTAGAATTTTAGCCAACTAGTCAAAAGGTATCAAAAAGTATCTTTAAAAGAGGATATCCTTGCAAAGAAAATGAAAAGGAAAGAAGAAACTTTTTTTAATAAATAAACTAACAAGTAACATTATCAAAAAAATAAACTAAGGAATAACTAACGTTTATATAAAATAAAAATTGATTTGAGTTTACAACTTTAACAATACACTCTTCGTCAGTTGTTTTTTCTTATATAAAAAATTTCAGAGGAGAGGACGACGTTCTAGTTTAAGATAGAAAAACTTAAAAACTCAGAAGCGTCTCACTCCTTGTCAGTTGTTTCATCAAAAAATATATACGAATTTATTTATAGAATATATATGAGTTATATAACGAATATATTTTCTTTTTAGAAATTAAA
Organism: Glycine tomentella; assembly: GCA_007407185.1. NCBI lineage: Eukaryota > Viridiplantae > Streptophyta > Magnoliopsida > Fabales > Fabaceae > Glycine > Glycine tomentella. The sequence goes on along the minus strand of PYAF01006234.1, from coordinate 224,237 downwards.
ATTATCTTTTATTGTTTTTCTTTTCATTTTTCTAAATAACTTTTATTTTTCTTTTTGGAATTAAGATACAGAAAAAGATTAAATGTTTGCTCTATCTCAAGATTTACCATTTGCGGCTCTGTTAGCTTTTTCTCTTGAATAAATTAATTAATTAAGAAAATAAAAAATCTATAAATAGTATTAACTACCAAGGGTCAACCTTTTGCAGGATTGAAGACTATAAGCGAAGTTTCTATAATTTAAAAATAGAAGTTGAATACTTCGACATTGTTAGTTCTGCCTAACTTTGACAAGCCTTTCAAGGTTAACTTCGATGTCTCTCATTAGGTTTTGAGTTGTGTATTAATGCATTATGGAAAGGTTATAGGCATCTCAATAGATGATAACGTGTAAGAGAAACTAACTTACATGTAATATGAAATTGGACGCAATAGTGCTTTATTTTAGAATATAGAGATGCTACCTTTAAAGTTGACATATTAAGTGATTTCATGAGTCTGAAATATTTGTTGGATATAAAAAAAGGATGTTGTGGGAAGATCTTGAAAGACCGTGATTTTCAGTTGATGTATAACCTAGATAGGGCGAACATAGTAGTGAATGCTCTAAGTAGTAAGACAACTCATGTGTTAGCTTTGATGGTGAATGAGTTAAAGGAGGTGGAAAAGTTTAAAGATCTAAATCTATATATAGAGATGGATCATGACCACTTTAGTTGTAACATGATTACATTTTATAGTGTAGTTTTCTTGAGACTATAAGGAAGAAACAGTTATTAGACCCAACTTTATGTAAGATGAAGAAATTGTTGAGGACTAATAAAGTCATAGACTTCAGTTTAGGAGATGATGGTATCTTAAGGTTCACAGTTAGAGTTTGTGTACCTTAGAACTCAGAAATAAGACAACTCATCTTAGATCAAAGTCAAAAGAATACATTTAATTTGCATCCAGGTACCATGAAGTTATATCACATTTTGTGGTGGTTTGGTATTAAGAGGAATATGGAAGAGTATGTGACGACTTGTCCGACTTGTCAAAAAGCTAATGGCATCAAAGATATGGTGGTTTGTTGCAAATGATGGAAGTTCCTAAATGAAAATGAAATAATATCACCATGGATTTTATTGTGTTTCCTATGACAAAATGTGTTTAATGTTGTATAGGTCATTATTGATAGGTTAACGAAATATGCTTACTTCTTACCTATTAATATAATGTATTTCCTTTAGAGATTGACACAATCATATGTAAAAAAGCTTGTGCTTTTACACGGGATACCTTTGAGCATCACATATGATAGAGATTTGAGGTTCACATCAAGATTTTAGTAGAGTTTGCATCAGACATTAGGCACAAAGTCATGACTCAGTTCTATTTACCACCACAATCGATGGTCATTCCAAGATGATAATTTAGTCACTTAAGGATGTGTTTTGGATCACCTTGGTAGTTAGGATAAAATTCTACCTATGGTAAAATTCACCTACAGTAATAATTTTCACGTGAGTGTTGAGATGATATTGTTTAAAATCCCTTCACTAGACCCTTGACTCCTAAATAAAGTAATATATTTTGTGTAATTTAGTTAATTTTTTTTATAATTATCATAATTTATAAAAATAAATTAAAAATAATTTTTAGAAAATTATAAATAATATTAATGAAATGATATTTTTAAAATTTGAATATATTTTATCGTCTGATGCACACTAAACATATAATAAAATTAAATTTTATCTTATTTTTATACTGGTGGCATATCTTATTGAATCTTATTTTGACCATTAAACCAGTCGTAGGTCCTGATGGAATTAGATTAAGATATACGTATTTTACAACTAAGAAAGAACAAAATAAGGTGTCAATGCAAGATTTCACACGATAATAGCATAGCATTCATCGCGTTAGTTCCAGCATGACAGGGAAACACCAGCGCGCAGCGGAAGACTCCTCCTCCTTCACTCCGAACCCTTCTTCTCCTCACCACAATCTGGGCCCACCAAACCACCGCAGGCCCGCACGTAGGAACCGAGGTCCACAACAGCACCACCACAACCCGAACTTGCAATACCGTGTCGTCAACAAGCCCGAAACGGCTCCTTCTTCTTCCAACTCTCACTCCGTGGAGGAGGATGTAAACGTTGACGCCACTGGCACGCCGCAAATTCGCGATAACGAGGACGGTGCCGGTGTCTCCGAGCTCAACACCGTTGACGGCTCCGATCGCGTGGCTAGTTCAAGCAAGGTCGAGGAAGGAGACGGCGATGATATTCAAGCTAGGGTTGATAAGTTGCTCTGTAAAATCGAGGAACCTGAATTGTCCGAGGAACAGATCAGAATCAATGATCAATCGCAGCAAAATGAGGTAGAAATAACGCTGTAGAATCGAAATCTGAATTAGAGTTTCAGCTAGTGTTTTGTACTAAAGTTAGGACCAAGCTTAGATATAATTGCTTAGGTCTTTTTGACTTTTTGTTTATGTTCTCCTATGAATTTTAGTTTTACTTCCGTAATCTATGTAGATATAATTTCTTAGGTGCTTTTAATAACGTTTTCCAATCAAACAGTAGCTTCATTTCGGTAATCTATGTTAACCTTTGATGCTAATCTTAGTATTACGCAATTTACTCAGGTGAAACTCTAATTTTGATTGGAGAACATTACTACCAACACTTAAGGAACTGCATTCTAAGCTTTGTAGGTTACTAATAGCTAAAACTCGATTCTCATTGAAAAACACAGGGAAAAAACACAATTTGAAGCAGAAGTATTATGGCATGTGATTTCTATTTTGTAGATACTTGTGGTGGAGTCAATTTATGGAGAAAACGTTTTCAGCCTTGAGAGGTGGAAAGGCCTGCGTTGTTTTCAGGTGTTGCTGCTGTGAACCTTATAATATAGTTTTGGCTTAGTTTTGTTACGATGCAGATTCTCTGAAACCTTTTTTTTTTTTTTTTTTTTTTTTTTTGCTCTTCCTCAGATACATATACATGTTGATGTTTTGGATGAAATTGCCATTACTGCTAACCTGAACTCTATCAATCAACTCGAGACTCTAAGCAGCAATTCAGATGAGTTCTTGTACACTTTCAAAGTTCAATATCTACCACCAATTGTTTTGACGTGTTTATTACCTAAGTCATACCCAAGCGACCAACCACCTATTTTTACACTCTCTGTTAAGTGGTTGGAACCTGTGAAGATTCTGAATCTGTGCTCCAAGTTGGATTCAATATGGGAAGAACAACAGGGTCAGGAAGTGATTTACCCTTGGGTAGAATGGTTACATCGTTCTTCTCTTTCTCATCTGGGATTTGATGAGGAAATCATGCTTGGGCCTTATGGCATGAATCATGTCCAGGATGACCGTGTTATTTCAGGAGCTGAATGCATTGATGTTGATATTCCTTTTTTACGAAGTTACAACGATGAGAGACACAACAAGAACTTCCTCAAAGAATTGCATGATTGTAACATTTGCTTTAGTGAATATGCAGGTAAATTCCTATTTATGCCTGATAATTTATACACATTATTACTCTTCAAAGGAAAGCCTGATTGGTTTTACACAAAGTTGCAACTAATTTTGAATTTCAGCTTATACCATTACCATTACAATTCACAACAGAGTTACCTTCTGTTGTTGGGACTTGGGACTGTGTCTGTTTATCACTGTTTATAAACAGTTCTTTAAACTTCATTGTGGTGAATCATTAACAGTTCGACTTATTGTAATAATTGGTGCTTTATTATTTGGTAGGATATCAATACATAAGTTTTATTTTGTTCTAAACTAATTATCCAAGCATGCACATATTTGACTAACCTATGCTAGCTTATGTTGTAGTAGACTAATATGAAAATTTTCATTTTTGTTAAATGAAACCAGATGTTTGGCTTGTTTTGTTCTAAATCAAGTTCATGGCTTCATGCCATTTCAATCCTGATATTGCTTTTGACCATATATTAAATCCCTTTACAGTCTTTGCTCTGGTTGTAAAATGGATCTTACTCCTTGCCTATTCTATATTTTTTTGCCCCATCTTATGGACTATATAATTCTATATGTGGGAAAGCTAATGCTATACCACATTACCACTTGAGCTAATACAATGCTACATCTTTCTATTGACATGCATGGATAATATCATTTGCATTGTTGGCCTCTAAAGAAGTTTTCTTTTAAATGTACTTTATTACTTATTTGAAAGACTTGATTCTGATTTTTTCTCCATGTTTGCTCAAATAGAGTTAATATTGAACATGGTTCTTATGTCTGCCACTTTACCAGGCTCTGAGTTTATCCGGTTACCATGTAAGCATTTTTTTTGCCTCAAATGCTTGCAGTCCTTTGCCCAGATACATGTAAAGGAAGGCACTGTTAGTAATCTTCAATGTCCTGAAGCAAAATGTGCAGTTATGATTCCTCCTGGCCTTTTAAAACGATTGCTGGATGACGCAGATTATGAGCGCTGGGAATCCATGATGTTGGAAAAAACACTTGCATCAATGTCTGATGTTGTTTATTGTCCAAGGTGTGAAACACCCTGTATAGAGGATGAAGACCAGCATGCTCAATGCTCAAAATGCTATTTTAGCTTTTGTACCCTTTGCAGGGAACGACGCCATGTTGGCATAGCATGTATGAGTCTAGATATGAAGCTTCAGATTTTGCAGGTATGGTATTTGGATCCATAATTAGACAAATGGTTTAGTTGTCAAGTTGTCATGTGAAATGTTTTTTTTTTTTTTTTTTTTTTTTGTGTGAATACAGAGGTATGTATTCTTATAACCAGCATTTACTTATATTTTAAAGGTGTATTATATGCTAAAATGTATTTGATTGATGATGAATTTTTTAAAACTTTTACTGAGAACTATTAATCTAATGTTAGATTGATAGTGTCAATAAAAAAATATTGAGTGGAGTAAGTTTAACAATACTTACTCCTATAGTAAGCAGATCTCTACAGCTCCACCCATATGTAGCTGCTTTTGAATTTCAATATCTTAATTACTAGCCTTTTTTGCCTTATCTTTGAGCCCAAGAGAGCAAAGAGAATTTAGAAAACTAATAGAGTGAGATTGATTGAAAATGAGGACGATGCAAAAAATGTGTAACTAACAAGTAACAACTAACAAATGAACTAATCAACCTTACAACCAAATAACTACTCTTAATTGACTAGCAACCTCTAACCACCCCCAAATGTGGGATTGATCATGTCATTGTCTTGATTTGAGTCTAGTCTGTTGCTAGTTAATATTGCTCTTGATGTTCAAAAGGTATGTATTTTGACACGTCTTTCTATTCTATTATCATTTTTCTTGATTTTTGGCTGTAATTATTTAACCAAAAAAATGACTCAAGTTTTCTGATTTTTGTCCTTATTATAGGACCGTCAAAATTCGTCGCAATTAAAGGAAGATCAAAAGCGAAGGGAACGTGAAAAGATCAATGAAATGCTCAGTATGAAAGAAATTCATCGTGATTCCAAGCTGTGCCCTTCTTGTGACATGGCAATTTCTCGAACTGAAGGTTGTAACAAAATGAAATGTGGTAACTGTGAACAATACTTTTGTTACCGCTGCAACAAAGCAATTGATGCATCAGATCCATATGGACATTTCAGGTATTTGGCTTTTTAAAAGCACTGTAAAAATACTTTTGCATGATTTGCGTCTGCCCAAGATTCAATGTACAAAATTCTTCTGGAACTTATATTTGTTTCTTTTTTTATATTCATTCAAGGGATGGTTCATGTGAATTATTCCCACAAGAAATGGTTGATTCCTGGGAAGAGCGCATTAATCATCGCCAGGCGGTAGGACAACTACAGGCCGAGCTCTTTCCTCAACGTGGCTTGGCGTGTCCTAATTGTCGTCAATATAATCCAAAGGTGGGTAAAGCTTTGTGTTTGTTCCTTACAAAAACATGGCATGAATGTATTTGTTGAATGTATTTGATTATTGTTGAATTACTGAATTAGTGGAGTCTATGGCTTTGATTGAGATTAATTATTATGCATTTGGTTAGCCTGTGATATACCTGTGGTGAACTCTATTTTACTATCTACTACAGAAGTGACCCTCCAGTTTTCATAGTGTATTACTACAGAAGTGAACTTCTATTTTACTATTGTTGGTTGGAAGACAGTTTCTCTGTCATCACTAACAACTTTCTCTATTGCCATTTTGAATTCATCAACAGATTGGAAATAATAATCACTTGTTTTGCTGGGCATGCCAAAGCCATTACTGCTACTTATGCAAAGCGATTGTCAGGCGTGGCACTAAGCATTATGGACCAAAGGGCTGCAAACAGCACTCCGAGGGATAGTATAAGCACAATCCCTTAGAATGTTACAGGTTCAATACGTTCTTCCGGACTGATGAAGCCACTGTGATCAAATGCAAAGGTGGAAACCATCTGCTAAATGTCCAGTGAGTTTCAATTGTATTTTGTAGCAAAATAAAATCAATATGAATAGGATGTGCTTCAATTACATTTGGGTTTCGGAAGAGGAAGAGTTTAAAAGGGTTTAATTATACGGCTGTAATCGGAGTAAAGCTGAGTCATTTTTTTTTTTGAAAATATTCTCTATCTCAATATTACATTATTATTTTTTTGTAAGAAAATATTACTACTTTATGATGGTTGTATTGGAAATGCTCAATATCTTACTTATCACATGGAACATGCGTTAACCATGATGCTATGCTAGCGGAGAAAATTCTACATGTAGCCTTTGCCCCGGATTTTATATTCTTCACAATCGCACCCATTGTTCCTCTATTGTAAATTATCATGTTTTCATCTGATTGATTTTCATTACCTTATCTGCTTTACTCATAATTCAATTTCCAATTTAATTGGTTATGAATTAAGATTTTGTTGATTCCATCTTTGGTTCGAATTTTAAAATATTGTAGGGACCAGGGGCCATGTACAAAGAAAGGCAGTGTGAATTAACAGTATTCAGAACAGAAAGCTTAATTTTTTACCTACTGTAAACTGCTTATGTACTCGTCCCGGACAAAAAAAAAATCACAAACTCGGCTTTTCATTTAATAGACGTCCTTGGTCCCCTGCAAACACAGACAAACCTAGTATGATTTCATCATGCGTAAGTTAGAGACACAGATTTTCTCTCATTTTTCCGATACGTCGTCTATAACATTATTGATTTTCCAATCCGAAAGCACAAAAGTAAATAAAGATGAATGACAGCACTCATAAGGAACAATTACATAGCAAAACATAATGTAAGAAGCCACTCGGTTTATCCCTTTTGCAACAGCTTCAATTAATGAATTCTTGGATGATGACGGACCTAGTCGACTACTTTTCTCTTTTACGAGAATCTCAGCGATCCTACACAGAATAAAGAAAAAGTATCAGTTTTTCTTGGTTTTCCCAGACTCGATAGGCTTTGATTTTGCAATGTCTTGGTCATTTTTAGTTACATAATTGACTGAAGAATCAACTTCACCGCTTGGTTCTAGTTCAAAAGTTATTGTCAAAGCGAATATCACCTAGAGAAAATTTGAATTGAACCTCTTGTGAATGAAAAAAAGGATCATGATCACCCGTGATTTAAAAAAGTCCAGCATGATTGCTATACGTACTTCAAGCTAGTAGAGTTGCATTCAACAATTACATCCGATGTGAAAATATAATGTAATCAACTGATTTATTCTACAAATTCAATTACAACATATCGATAATCTAAAAGTTTTTTTTTATATAATAATCAAATTATAGATTTGCATGTATGATAAAGTGATATTTTTAATTGGTTGATACTTGATAGTATATATGTAGTGATAGTGTAAAAACTTTTTACACTTAATGATTTTTATAATTATTACCTTAAAACTTATACTATGAAATAATTTTAACTAGTTCACAATGATAATGTACAGTACGTTTATTAAACTCCAAAATTATTTCCTTTTTATCCTTATTTTTTATTCAAAATCTTTAATAAATTAAATATACTATTTTTAATTTTATGT
>PYAF01006234.1:154716-209023 GCA_007407185.1 Glycine tomentella | reverse complement strand
AACAATCACGTTAAATTTTTTATATTAAATAAGGCTGTTTTAGACTAAATAATATTTTACATTTACTAAATAATATATATTTTTATTCATAGTAATCAAATATCCTTAGTTTGTATATATTAATTTTTTTTACTAAATATATATTAATCTTAAACACCAATCAGTTTCTAACGAAAACTTAATTTTATGTATAAGATCCTTTAATCATTTTCCTTATTGTACTGTCTTATTATGACAGATTTATTTGGTATTTTATTTCCTTGTAGTTATTAATTAAATTGTCTTTTTAGAGTATTTTAGTCTCATGACATTAAAAAAAAATTAAATAAGAATTTTTTATTAAATAAATTATTTTTCACATATCAACCCAATGATATCCTTTACATCTTTAAGTCAATATTTTACATTTAAGTATTTTAATTAATAATATTAAATTCATCAACATTCTGTTTACTTTTTTAAAAATTATTCTTAAATTATTGAGACCCCATTGTTTTAATCTCTTCCTACTTAATTAATAATTTATCTCTTTCTACTTTACGTGACAACAGTCTATTATTTTATTTGTGTAGGATGCTAAATAGGTAATTCGAGCAAGGCGCAACCCCAAAGAGGGTGACCACAACCTTGATTCAATCCATTTCCTGTCTCCGTTTGAAGCCACTCTTTCATTCTAATTCTCCCTCCAGAGTCTACTTAATCCCCATTTCTTCTCCAACAAATTAGGGTTTCCCGTTTCCCAACATTGCCGCGCATTCCCTAATTACTCTTTCTTTTTCTTTCTTTCTTTCTTTTCTTTTCCACTTAAATTTAATTTCCTGATATGGAAGGCGGCGGGTCCACTCCGGCGGCGCCGATTCCGAACGCGAACGCGCCGCCTCCGTTTCTGAGCAAGACCTACGACATGGTGGAGGACCCTTCCACCGACGCGATCGTGTCTTGGAGCGCAACGAACAACAGCTTCATCGTGTGGGACCCACCCGAGTTCGCCAGAGACCTTTTGCCCAAATACTTCAAACACAACAACTTCTCCAGCTTCGTTAGACAGTTAAACACTTACGTATGTTTTTTCTTTTCTTTTCTTTTCTGTTCTTTTTCTTCACTCCACTATGTTAACAATAGTGGTTTGATTTTGATGATGTTGTTATGTGTGTAAGTGTAAGTATGATTCAAAAACATGATCTTTCTAACTATTTGTTTTGGTATAATATATGGAGGAGTTTTATGGTGGGATGAGATTCGTGGATTTGCTTGTGTATGAAAATAGTGGCAGCTTGTGAATTTTGAGTTTCGATATATTATCATCGTCCTACGTTGTGTCTCGGTAACTAGGTGAAGCAGAAGAGGAAAAAATTTGAAATTTGACAAACAAAGCAGTTCTCAGGTTAATCAGTTGTTCGATTACTAATTTATTGATGTATTGTATATATCAGATGTCATGTGTTGTGTGACCTGTGAAGTATATACCTAACAAATTGTTGTGAAGAGGATTTGGGGGTCTACTAGAAGATTCTCGCGGTCAAGATGTTATGAATTATGATATCATACACTGGTTTGCTGTTATTTTTTTACAATTACGTGCCCTTTGTTGTTAGAAAACACGTTTATGTGTTCTGCATAGACACTTCCTATAATGAGTGTTATACATGTTTTTTCAATTTTTATAGGAAGACTGATAAAGATGAGTTAAGGATTAGGGTTTGTAAACAACGAGGCAGCACTGCTTGATAATTGATTGCGTTTAGGAAGATTGTCTAAACTTTGCAACTATGTTGTGTTATTGATCAATTGTCATGGTGGTAGTAGGGCTGCGTCTTTCGGATAGTATGGGACTGTTGTATTCCTAGTTTCCTACGAAGCACAAATGTGTGCTTCAGACTGTCCCCAGCCTAATGGGAATTTTTATTAGTTAACTAGTTTGCCTGAGTAAATAAGCTGTACACTCCATGGTTGTTAAACTGGTATATATCCTTTATGGGATTCGTAAAACATCTGCATCCTAGATTGTCCCCTCATTGAACCTGGGTTGAGAGTTGAGACTGAGTGCATAACATTACAGTTTTCATTGTAAGGTTGGTTCCAGTTGCTCTTGTGGAGCAAATCCACTTGACCATGACCAGAGTTAGATTTTTTTTCCATAGCTAGACCTTCTTGCGCCCTTGTGCTATATTGTTGCACATTCCTTATCATCTCCTACTTTTTAGTTTATTATCTATGCATACTTTAGTGTTTCTGTGTTTTATATAACAACTCAAGCTGTGTGCCTTTTCAGTGTGGTTGACCTATGCCCTGTCTTTTTTTCTCTTCCTTTCTAACATCTTCAATTCATTATCATTATACAGGGTTTCAGGAAGGTCGATCCAGATCGCTGGGAATTTGCAAATGAGGGTTTTTTGAGGGGTCAAAAGCACTTGCTTAGGAGTATAACAAGACGAAAACCTGCCCATGGCCAAAATCATCAACAGCCTCAGCAACCACATGGACAGAGTTCATCGGTAGGGGCATGTGTAGAAGTTGGGAAGTTTGGGCTTGAGGAAGAGGTTGAGAGGCTTAAAAGAGATAAGAATGTGCTCATGCAAGAGCTTGTGAGGTTGAGGCAGCAGCAACAGACCACTGATAACCAGGTGCAAACAATGGTTCAGCGCCTTCAGGGAATGGAGCAACGACAGCAGCAAATGATGTCATTCCTTGCAAAAGCTGTCCAGAGCCCTAGCTTCTTTGCTCAGTTTGTACAACAGCAAAATGACAGCAATAGGCGCATAACTGAAGTCAACAAAAAGCGTCGGCTTAAACAGGAAGGTATGGCTGAAACAGAGCATGCTGCTGCTCCAGATGGACAAATTATTAAATATCAACCTACAATGAATGAAGCAGCAAAAGCAATGCTTAGGCAGGTCATGAAATGGGATACTTCTCGTGTAGAATCTTTAAATAAAAATTCTGATAACTACGTAACTGGTGATGCTTCATCATCTTCCAGTGGAATGGACAGTAGCAGCTCTTCAGGCTGGACTTCTGGAGTAACTCTTAAAGAGGTCTCTCCAGCTTCGGTGCAGTCTTCACATGTTCCAGCTGCAGCTGGGACTCAAGGGCATGTCCCCTCAATCGTTAAACCTGAAATTTTATCTGTATCACAAGCAGTAGCTTCTGAAAAAGTTACGAATGATGGAGCACATGATCCACCCTCTATCCCTGTTTCTCGAGCAGATGTGATGATCCCTGATCTTCCTTCAATAACAGAGATGGTTGCAGGAAATATTCTTGATATTCCTGAAGAAAATTATATGGAAACTGAGACAGATGAGGGATATATGGATCCTTCATTGGGTGCTGGGGGGTCATTTCCCATTGATTTCGAAGGTATTTCACCCGATGCAGACATTGATGATTTGTTAGCCAATCCTATTTGGGATGAAATTTTGCAAACTTCAGTTCCAGAGGATATCGAGACCAATGTGGCCGAAGTATCCAAAGGGAATGAGGTCCAGCCAACGGAAAATGGATGGAACAATACTCAACATATGGATCACCTTACAGAGCAGATGGGTCTTCTTTCTTCCCATGCAAAAAGACTGTGATATTCATATTAATCTTTCTTATTGTCCAAGGTAATCCCTGACCCAAACAATACACGACCGAAGTGATGTCTATAATATATAATGACAATGCTTTTCATTTGGTCTTCAATGGCTTTAGTTTGTTGTGCATATTTTTCATTTGACTTTATTTTGAAAACAAGTTGTGAACATATGGCCTTGTCATGGCATCCTCGGGAAGTGTTTGTGATTATATGATCAGTTCTTCCCATGTTATGGGCAATCTGTCAAGTTGAGTTATATGTGAATTAGATTTCTGTTTTCAGGTTTCCTTGGTGAGGGGGGAAATGGGAAAAGGAGAACATGTTGGACAGTGTTGGTAACGAGATTGCTCAAGGCGTCTGAAAAATGCACATTAGAAGATTTGCTTTCTGAACAAGGGCGGCAACAATGGATAGCAGTGGTACGATGTTAAGCTGCAGGCCTTTTTGTTTCTTGGTCAATTTTATTTTTATCCTTTCCGAGGTTATGTTTCAACTTATGGAAAAATAGAAGGAAATGAAATTGAATGATATTAGTCACCATTTGTTGGAATTGTTCATAACAGGATGGAATTTATTCCATTTCTTTTTATCCAATTCTCCTACCCCCTTTATGATATAATTATTTTATTGTTTGTCAACCGATCTCCTTATCATTCTGTTTACTTGAATAATGAAATGAAAAATTCTATTACGCAATAAAATATTCAAACAGTAGTATAGTAATTGGGTTCCATTATTTTTTATTTTATTCAATCCATAAAATATTCAAATGAGGGGAAGAATGAAATTAGCAATGTATTGAGAGGCTTTAACTAATTAAGGGGAAAAAAGTGTGTAAACACTTAAGATATTTAATGTTAGAGGCAAATATGATTTTAAATATACGTAGACAAAAATAATAAAGGATTTATTTGTAAGATTAAATAAGATATAAATGATGATAATTAAGGAAAACTATAAAAGACTATTTAGAAAAAGGAGTTAATTATATGTACCCAAAAAAAAGAAAATGAGTTAATTGTTTAAAAGGAATCGTAAATGTTGATTTTTAAACATTTTTTTATTATATATTTCTCACTTTTTTCCAATTAGAATCTTTCAGACTTTCTCTTTTATAAATCAGTCTCCATTACGAGGTTTCGGTGAATTACCCAAGATTGTTTTCGAGAAAGAGATCTAGTGTATGAAGAATTCTAAGCACATTTTTCACAAGGACTAGGTGGACTGTTAAGATTGATAACAGTAAGAAAAGTTGTCATATTCCATATAGAGTTTAGCCGGTCTATACAGTAAAAGTTTTTATATTATCACCTAATCCAAAATTGGTATTAATTGAGTAAATAATTTAGGCACCGATGATGATGTATAAAGAAGTTTTGCACTATCATTTTATTATAAATTAACATCGATTTTTTTCATTTTTCATTTTTATTACTTTTTTAATATTGAAAAAGTAATAAGAATGAGAGATGTTAAATTTTTCATCATCATGACATCAGAGTTATTTTTACACAGGACCTCTCCTATAATATCATCACCAAATTAGAGTCTAACCACCAAATTCAGAATGAATTGATATATGGTAAGTTTATTGATTTTCACCGAAATAATTGTTGATTGGCTAACAATATAATTTTTTTTACACTAATAATGTATAAATATTAATAAATTTTCATCCAATAAAAAATTATTATTAATATAAATAATCAATGCACTATTATTTATATTTCTATAGAAATTTATCCACTGTTTAATGAATAAGATTTTTTAAATAATAAATAATTGTTAGTTTATTAATTTTTCTTGATGGGGAAAATTCTCGAACCTATGACCTCTTCCTCTCATCTCCAACTACCAAGTCAACTTTTGAATAAAATGATGGAAAAATAGAGTGAACTTTTATTAGATGCTTGTATTTTTTTTACATTAATAGTATTTATAAATTAAATTTATAATGTAATAAAAAATAGAATAGTTTAACCCTTATATTACTTATCTCGCCATCAAATGAGTTCTAGTATTATAATTGAGACAATATATCTAGAATAATTGTTTATCCTTATTACAACAATCTCACTTTAATTAATCAACATGCTTAGTGATATTTTTAATTTAAGCTCTATTACATATATATATATATATATATACACATTTTTTATGTCATTTCTACATCGAAAAATACCATGTAACTACTATAAAACTTACAAGACAAATATGTCAGCATGCACTATTTTAAATACATTCTTTATTATTTATTATTGATGAAAATTTATTTAATATCACAATTTTATATGTCTCACTTTTTTATTTCAATCCTGATTTTATAAATTTTAATAAATCTTAACCAACCGTGTATTATGTACTGAGTGAAAATTTAATTACCTGCATCAAAAATTTATGTACAACTATTGTTTTTGTTTTCTTTTTTACCTATCGCACTCACATTTTGCACCTCTTGGTGTTATATGTATATATGCAAACAAAATGTGTTAATATTGAGTGAAAACTCATGGTTTTGCCTTAATGTAAAGATTGTGATCCGAAAAATCTGATTAATGGATCCTGACTTGTTATATCATTTCGGGTTGTGTCACTGCTTTGGATGATTAACAATTGATTATAGGCATCTCCATTCTCCACTATCGCACCATCATTTCCTTTTAATTAATAATGTCTGTAACCTATACACATGCTATAGTTAGGTGTAAATGATTGTCAGATTCATCCTGACTATAACAAACATCGCAGGGTTGTAGATGCGCATGTTTAACGGGAACCATGAAATTTTAGATTTTACGTACCTAAATATGGATACTAACTGAATTCAAGTAAATTGTTAAAAAAAAAAAAAACTTAATAAATAAAACAACAATTATCACAATCATGAAGCGATAAGCTCTGATATCACCACAAAAACCTCACCTATCCATCCATTTCGGATTGATCACTAAACACTAGTCATCACTCTTAAAAGCCAAAGTTCATAGTTAAGCACGTGGCTTTCTTTAATTAATTTGTTTTCTTCTTTAAACCCCACATTTATATATTACATTTCTGTTTAGGCTGAGACTTTTGTTTTCAAGTGTGAACGTACAAGGTAAATGACATTGTTTATCAGAGAGAGGAGACAGAAACAAGCTCTAATGCTTTCCTTACCAAAACCTCCTTCAATTCCATCGCATTCAGATTTTCCATTCCAAACACACATACCAGAAGTGTTGCCATCCCCATTTTCCCATGTACATTCTTCTCCAGACATCGTCAAGGACCGTTCGGGCCTCGAGAAATTAGCCGTTCTTGGCCACGGCAATGGTGGCATAGTCTACAAAGTTTATGACAAAAAGAACCGTTCCTTTTATGCATTAAAAGTCTTACGCTTGAATGAGAATGGCTTTGGCATACTGGAGGGCGAGATTCTAAAACGAGTGGATTCGCCGTATATAGTAAGGTGTGATACAGTTTTTGAGAATGACAAGTGCAGCGAGGGTGACGTTAGCTTTGTGATGGAATACATGGAAGGAGGATCATGGCATGACGTGTTGCGAGAACACTGCAGGCTGCTAGATGAGGCGATCTCGGGGATTGCTAAGCGTGTTTTAATTTAGAAAGACTTAATTATATGCACAGCATAAACCCTCAAACTTGCTTGTCAACGATAAGGGGAGGTGAAGATTGTAGACTTTGGAGTAAGTAAGGTGGGTGAAAGAGAGTTTGAGGTAAGCGAGGACTCCAACAAAGGTGGGAACTTGTGCCTACATGAGCCAAGAAAGGATCAATCCGGAGAGATGAGGTGGTGAAAACGCAGATGAGTTTGCAAGAGATCTGTGGTCCATGGGAGTGGTCATGTTGTTGATTGGTCCAGCCCAGAGACCAGATTGTGCAACTTTGATGTGTGCAATTTGCTTTGGTGAGAACTTGGATATGCCAGAAAAAGCATCACCACCAGAGTTTCAAAATTTTGTGAGGTGTCTTGAGAAGAATTGGAGAAAGAGAGCAACAGTGTTAAAGCTTCTTCACCACCCTTTTGTGACTAGAAACTGTTGCTGTTCCAGTAAAGGGCTTGCGATTATGTTATTCACTAGATTTTCATTTTCAACCTTTATTTTCGAGACCATCATCATATCGTGAATTAGAGTTGGATTTTTGAAGCAGGCCGGAATAGTCTTTTGGCTTAAAGTTAGAAATAAGAACATCAATCGGTATATTTGAAAACTTCCTATGGAAAAATCTGGGAATTACTGGCAGCAACCATTGGCCCGGTTGCTGTATGGAAGAGAACAGACGTGTTCCCTTAAAATTTCATAAATTTAAAGAAATAAAGGCAATGAAAGTTCAGGATTACTTCATTTAATCATTAAAAAAAAAAGACTAAATTTAAGATCTTTATTTTAAGTGTCCAGTGTTTTAATTGAAACTATTAACCAAGGAAATCTAACTAAGGAGATCTAACTCAGAGCAGAGTGTGTAAATTTTTGTAAGCCCCTTTGATGTTAGTTATCTGATTTTGGACTGCTTTTATTTTTTAGTATTTCAGTTATTGTTCTAGTCAATAAGTGGTTCCTATATTTTAGGATCTAGTTAGGTTGTTAGGTTGTTATCCAATGTTGCTGAAATCTTGGTAACAAATAATTTTTTTCTGTTTCATTTGAATATTATAAATGTAATTGTTGCTGAAGAATAAACGTACCCCTTTAATTATTTTTCATCATATCTTCATCTTCTCCTTCAATATATATTTTTGTTCTCTCCAAGCAAATATTGTTTTTTTTTTCCTCATGAAAATTTCCAACAATTGGTATCAAGAGCTTATTTCTTACGGGACATGTGAAAATGGATTCTGAAACAAGTTTTTCCCAAGTAGCTCTTTCAGTTATCAATGGGGAAAACTATAATCTTTGGGCCGTCAAAATGGAGGCTTACCTAGAGGCTTTGGATCTTTGGGAAGCTATAGAAGAGGATTATGAAGTCCTTCCACTACCGGATAATCCCACAATGGCCCAGATCAAGAATCATAAGGAGAAAAAAAGCCGAAAGCAAAGGCAAAATCATGCCTTTTTGCTGGTATCTCTACAACCATCTTTACTAGGGTCATGATTCTCAAATCGGCAAAAACGATTTGGGACTATCTAAAGGCGGAATATGTTGGAGATGAAAGAATTAGAAGCATGCAGGTGCTTAACTTAATGAGGGAATTTGAACTTCAAAGGATGAAAGAGTCTGACACAATCAAGGAATACTCAGACAAATTGTTGGGCATTGCCAACAAGATAAAGTTACTGGGTGGTAATTTTGCAGATTCCAGAATTGTTGAGAAAATTCTGGTAACAGTGCCAGAGAGGTACGAAGCATCTATTGCTTCGTTGGAGAACACAAAAGGTCTGTCTAAAATTACTTTTGCAGAAGTGCTACATGCCCTCCAAGCCCAAGAGCAGAGAAGATTGATGAGGGAAGATCATGCTGTTTATGCTGTTGAAGGTGCTCTTTTGGCCAAGAGCCAACAAGCTAAAAACTATAAGAAGAATCATCCAGGCAACAGTCAAAGGAGTGCAACTAATTACAACAAAGGAAAGGATAAAAAGAAAAGTTACCTACCTTGTCAGCATTGTGGCAAAATAGGTCACCCTCCATTCAGATGTTGGCAGAGACCTGATGCTAAATGCATCAAGTGCAATCAAATGGGGCATGAAGCAATCATATGCAAGAGCACAAATCAGCATCAAGAGGAAGAAGCTAAGGTCGTTGATCAAGAGGAGGAGGAGGATCAACTCTTTGTGGCCAGGTGTTTTGCAAGCAACGAAGAGAGTAAGAGTTGGCTGACTGACAGTAGTTGCACAAATCATATGACCAATGACATGGAGATTTTCAAAGATTTAAAGCCAACCAACATCACCAAAGTCAAAATAGGCAATGGTGATTATATTTCAGTTAAAGGAAAGGGGACTGTTGCAATAACAAGTAGCTCAGGTACAAAGTTTATTTCTGATGTCCTTTTTGTACCCGAAATTCAACAAAATCTGTTGAGTGTTGGCCAATTGATTGAAAGAGGCTTCAAAGTTACTTTTGAAGACAATTTTTGTCTGATTAGAGATGCAGCTAATCAGGATATCTTTAAAGTAAAAATGAAAGGGAAAAGTTTTGCTCTAAATCCGTTGGAGGAAGAGCAAGCTGTTTTTCCAATCAAAGAAAACATCATAGAAGTTTGGCACAAAAGGCTCGGGCATTATCACCACCAAGGGTTGTTGCAATTGAATTCCAAGAGAATGGCAGTTGATTTTCCAGAACTTGATGATCATATACCAACATGCAAGGCTTGTCTATTAGGAAAGCAAAAAAAGAAGCCATTTATGAGGACATCAAAAGGAGCCACTCTTAAGCTGCAGTTAGTCCACATAGATATATCTGGATCTTAAAAAACTCCTTCATTAACAGATAATCGATATTATGGAGCGTTTTGGAAGTTCAAAAAATTAATAGAAAATCAAAGTGGCAAGCAAATTCAGATTCTAAGATCTGACAATGGCAAGGAGTACACCTCAAAAAAAATTCAACCAGATTTGTGAGAAAGCTGGCATTGAGCATCAGAAGATCAACATGTTATATGCTTTTGGACTGCAACTGTTTTTTATTTTTTAGTATTTCAGTTATTGTTCTGGTCAATAAGTGGTTCATATATTTTAGGATCAAATTAGGTTGTTAGGTTGTTATCCAATGTTGCTGAAATCTTCGTAACAAATAGTTTTTTTTTTTCTGTTTCATTTGAATATTATAAATGTAATTGTTGCTGAAGAATAAACGTACCCCTTCAATTATTTTTCATCGTATCTTCATCTTCTCCTTCAATATATATTTTTGTTCTCTCCAAGCAAATATTGTTTTTTTTTCCTCTTGAAAATTTCAATTCAACAATTTATTTAAAGAGTTATAAAGGAACTATCCTTTATAACTTTTAAAATAAGGTCTACCTTGTTATAAATAGCAGTCTCTCTTCTCTCCTATAGCTACGTGCATGATCAAACTACTTACAAGTTACGAACGTGCCAAGTAGAATTCCTTAACCCTGCACGTGGATGAGAGTGTCCTAGTATAAGCAATGAATTTTATAACGCCTAGTACTTATTTAGCAGAAAAAAAAGGGAAAACACCAAAAAAAACTCCCTTGTGCAATTTTAACAGAGATAAAACATTTACTGAAATCCAATCTTCACATACTCAGGCTAGAGACACACAAATCCATTATTCAATGACTCTGCAGTTAAGCAACAACTGGTAGACCCTATTGGATTGACATACCACTAATGCTTGGTAAAGTTAAATTAACTGTACTTCCATACTTTAGTTCTCAAGTATCTAGTCCACCAATGCAGGTAAACACAAAATCACCAAAATTTATCTTCGTAGGTTTAGAAACAAAACTCCCAATCCTTTTAACATGCTCTCCGTTGAAATTTGAAATGGGAAAACGTAATAAATGAAAAATTCCGATCCTCCCAAGTTGCAGAACAAACCTGAGCAACAGAAATCTCACCCCCAAAGAAAAACACAAGCATTATATTCTATTTAGAATAAAATTCTATTTTGCTCCATTGAAGATATACATTTTATCATCTTGCATATTTATTTTATCAATACTCAGTTCTACTCTTTACTTTTGACTCCTTTTATCAATAACTTATAAAGGACCAAATTGATTACAACTGTATTGTTTAAGAACTAAAATAAGTTTTAATGTAAAACCAAAGCAATTTGATCCATACTTCAAAAAATAAAAGTATCATTACCATTCAAAGGGCCGAAATACAGGCCCGAAGGTCGCAATAAAATTTTAAAACGAAAAAAATAGAAGAAAAAAGAGTGCACCCCTCCCGCAATATCCACAAAATCAATTTTTGGCTAAATTGATTTTCAAACCACAAAAATCTTATAATTGGCATATACATGAAAATTCACAGACTGGACTCTTCAAAAGAATAGCAAAAGAGTTACATTCCAAAAAAATGATTTTCCCAATCCACAGCCGTTAATAAACTCGAGAAAGAGAAGTTATAAAACCACGCATATACATTGTAGCTGTACAGGCATAAGTACTTACTATTCATGCATCTGCATTCTGCAACACAATTACTATAAAGCATAGTAAGAATTAAGTCCATTGTATCACCCACAAAAATACCACACATTGCCTTATAGCGCAACATATTCTCCACTGCAACTTATGATGCACACACCCATAACCAAAACTGAAAAAGACAAAATGGAAACACACTTTGGTAGGAGGTGCGATTTGCGACTTGCGACTTGCGAGAGCTCCTCGTCTGGGTTCCCCTGCTTCGCGGAACATCTGCTCCGTCTCAAGGTGCTTTACCCTTTTCCAGAAACACACTTTGGGACTGAATAAAAAAAAATTATCACAAGATTGAGACGAAAGATAAATTTTGTCACAAAACAGGGGACGAAAAACAAATTCTATTCCAAAATTGGAACAGGAATTATTATTCCATCTCTGAATTTTGATGGAGTACAAATATGTCCCGAACTAATAAATAGTTTTAAAATAAAAAATATCACTTAATTTTGTCCCAAATTTCATCCTAATTATTTTTGGGATGGAAAAACTTTTCATCACAAATTTTCGTCCTAATTTTTTTTTTTTTTTTTTTTTTTTGTGTTTGAATGATCGAAGGGTACTTTAAGTAGTTGGTCTCCCAGTATAATCGATCAAGTTTCCGGACCAAATAGTAACTCAAGTCACAACCCACGAGTAACTCGAGTGAGTTCGTTAGCCACTTGTAATAATATTAATCTTTTCTTTCTGAATCCAATCTCCTGTCTCATACATTAAAATTAGATTATATACTCGAGTAATTCACCAATTTGATTAAATTATAAAATTTTAAATATATACTTAGTATCTTTTGTATTTAGTATTATTTAAAAATATATTTAAATAAATAAATTTATCATTTTTAAAAATATTTAGTGTCATAATAAATAAATTAAATTAACTGTGATTAAAAAATTAATTACATTTTTAATTGAGCATAATTATCTTCAAAAAATATTAAGTCTATTAAAATTTATCATAATTTGTTCTTTCTTCAATTAACAATATATATTAAAGACTCGGTTTAAAAATTAATAATCATTAGTTAATGTTTGATCACGTTGAATTATATAAATAATTACAGTAAAGTTGAAGTTTTTTCTGGTAAGTCAAAATTGTTGAAATGAAGGTTACATAATTGAATTAGATTAATAATTACTATGAAGTTAAAATTTTGATCCAACGATTCTCAAAGATTTAAGTGAAGTTTACTTTAATATATGGTCTAATAGCTGTTTAAGTTACACCGATATTTTCAGTTTTGGAACAATCAACGGCAGTTAATCATTGATCCCTCAAAATAAGAGCAATAATACCACAAATATTAAAAACACCAGCTTCTCAAACCAGTAGAAAGACTAACAAAAAATGTGACTAACAATCTTGCATAGAAAGAACCTTCATTTGCAATCTTCATGCCCTTCTAGAACTACATGTCACCTGAAGATGTAGAGTAACAACTAACAGCTGTGTTTTCTACCAGAGGGAAAAGAAATTGGCATAGCAGTTCTTATCTGCAGATCACAACCATAATCACTTTATAATAGAGGCACAGTGTTACAAGGTGCGTGTTCCAACTATTTTGGTGGAGTCAAATTCCATTTCTTCGAAATTTCTGTTGGCTTATAGAGATGACCACCTGCAGCAGAATGTTCAGCAGAAACAAAGCCTAAGTGTCTCAAGACTTCAACAAAAATGTGAAAAAGGGATGCATTCGCCTCCTATCAAATATAGGAAAAGGAAACTGGTGCTCAACCAGGCAAACCACGACGTGAGGACCATAAAAAAAACAGTACTTCACTACGTACCATTCTACTTATGTCAAAGAAATCAGCAAATACAAAAAAGGCAGGGCATAGTGAAGATGAAATGTTATTGTAAACATGCAAACCAATTGTTGTTCTAGAGATAAACATAAACTAATATGATAAAATATAATTCGAAACACCAATTGATAAACATAAACAAATAAATATAATTCAAAACACATAAATCACACAATACAGCAATACAATTGTTGTTGTTCTAGGATAAAAGTCTCTCGAGAGTTGAGAGAATACTTTCTGTCCACAAACTACAAATAACAATACCCTTTTCTTAATTACACACCCTACTATCAACTATACCCTAACACATAACTGCCATCAGTTATTTTCTATGAATAACTGCATCAAGGGAGCTTCAAATTCTAATACAGAACAAATACTAGTCAACTAAGGCAGGACAAGCTATTTTCAATCACATATTCTAATAATACTTTACTTTCTTAAGTCCTACCTTCTATCCATAACTGCCTGTTATTATTACACTTGTATCTATTCTAAGGGTTATAAGGTTGACTTGATGGTGAAAGGAGAAGGGAGGAGAGGGAGGTTGTGTGTTTGAATATCTCCCACTAACAAAAACTAACAATTAACATTGGCTGATAAAAAAAAAAAAAAATTACAGTTATATCTAATAATACATGACTAGTGAGTATTCATGAGTCATGACAGTTATTATCAGTTTTCCATCAAAAGTTTTTATCACATGGAATTTTGATATGAACAGAATCACAGTTTTTTTTTTGGTGTAAAGAACAGAATCACAGATTATTTTTTTTTGGTGTTAAGAACAGAATCACAGATGAGTTTTAAGTAAATATCACAGCACAGGTAGACAATCATCTATAATCCATTGCAGCTTGACCAAACTGGATTTCAACCATGTACCAAGAAAGTAAATGTTTCAAGAATTCATTAATAGACCATATAATAAGTATATTAGTTGGTAAAGCTAAAGGCACTCAGTTGAGTTCTGTTTGTTCATACATTAATCAAAAGTGAAGGAATAGGTTACCGCATATAAACATTTGCTAAAAATCAGGAGGGTTGTGAAAAATCATTAAGTTGACGATTATAAGTGATTTAGGATTTAGAGAATATACATTTTTTTTCGTATCATGCCAAGGGCAAGCCTAGGCACAACAGTAACGTTGCTACCTTGTGACTTAGAAGTCACAGGTTCAAATCATGGAAACAACCTCTCTGTCAAAGGCTGCACACATATATCCTCCCTAACCTCACTAAGTGGGAACCTTGAGCACTGGGCTTCCATTATGATTTATGATGTCAAATGCATAACTAGCATGCACATCATGGGAAAGAAAAAAACACCAATACTGATATTTAACACCATGAAATAAAGGATATGAGCATCAAGACATCAACTGAAGTAGGTAGCCTCATAACTAAATGCAAGGATCAACTAAGATATCACAACAAGATCATTAAGTGATTGATATACAAAGCACCTCGATGTGATACTAGGTGGATCCGTGAACGAGGCCCTTCAAACTTCCAGTTATCTTCAACCAAGGATTTAACTTCCTTGTCGAGTGCAGCCATGAGATCTGATTTTAAAACTGCAAAATAGGAAAGCAGAATGTCACAATGCATGTCTCATGTGTAAGTTCAGGAAGAACAGACAACAGAATACATTATATTTTGGATCCAAAATTACATAGGAAGATGCCGCATTCTTCTTAAACCAAATATTTGCCTTTCCCATTCTTTGTTTTCAAAATCAAGGCATAGTGAATTCAACATAGAAAACCAGTCCAGAAAGCCCTCGCTGATATGAATCCTAACCAGAATACAATTTTAGGCTACTATAAGCCCAAACCCGAGAAACCCAAAGGAAAACATGACAAAAAAAAAACAAATGATCTATATTGAATGATAAAATCAGGGTAAAATATATTTTCAATCCCTACACTTTCGGTGAAACTTATTTTTGTCCCCAAACTTCAACTTTGATCAATTTGGTCCTTGAACTTTACAAAAGCAGTGGTTTTCATCCGTCTTCCATCTTCATGGTGATATGTGTCTATGGAAAGGGATAAAAACCACCACTGCTAAGTTAAAGTTAAAGTACGGGCAAAATATATTTTACCCTAAAATCAATTAGCTGTGAACCATAACTGAGTGTAACTCAGGAATCTCAGTAACGGCAATGCTAAATAAGTACAAAGGAAGTGACCCGAGATTAAGAAGACTGAAAATAAAAAAAAATAAAAAAATAAAAAATCAGAAAGAGACCCTTAGATGAAGTTCACCCTAATAAATAATAGGATATCATATTCATGCCGATTGTGAAATGACCGCAAAGTTTCAATTTTGAATGAAAATAACAACACAGTAAGTAAATTGAATGAAGCCCACCTAGCATGGCCTCGTCTTTCCGCTCTCGCGATGAGATGGGATCACACGGGAGATGGAAATCGTCAATGGAAACAGTGGCGTTGCTGCTGCCGCCGCCCCCGCCACCACCACCACCGCCTATAACCGCCGTTGTCGATAGCGAAGAGTGGGCCGGCGATGAACTATTCATCGTTCCTCCAAAATTGGTTTTTTTCTGAATAGGAATATGAGTAAGAGCCAAATTCGTGTTTCTTCAGCTTACGTCGGGATTCGGAGCTCTGAAGAATCAAGCTTTGAGTGTGTTGCGTAACACGACACGAACTTCTCAGGTGTTTGTTTGATTTGATGATCGAGCCAACTTTGAAATTTGAATCAGTAGATTCAGCACTCAGCAGTTCACCCCTCACAAAGAGTCAAAAAGAAAAAAGAAAAAAAAGGAAATTTAATCCGCACATTTTCATTTTGTTCCACATCCAAACTATTGCTCTAAGCAAAAAATAAAAACATTAAAATTTTTAAGAGTAGTATTTTTAAAATTAACTTTTTTTTATCAATCATGATATTGATATAAATAATTCCACTAAAAACTTGAATCATTATTTATTTTGTACTACAGGTCAACTAAAATTAAAATCTTAAATTATTTAATTAAAGAATACAAATTATTATTACTTATTTTAATTATTAGTAATAATTAAAATATTTAGTTTAAGAATAATAAATTAATAAAAATATTTTTATTTTATAGTTTTTAAAATAATTATTTCATTAAAATTAAATTAAAATAAACTCACACTCACTAATTTTAAAATTAATATTTTAAATACATTTCTAATAAATTATATAAAAAAAAACAATTTTCTTAAAAAGTAAATCACTCTCTCTCCCTCCCTCCTTATCGTGTTACCCATATGATTCTTGAGGGAGCCTATTACATCTTTAAGTAAAGTTGATTTATTAGATTATTGAATTTGAATGATTTATAACGTGAAATTAAATATATAGAAATAGATTTAAAATTAATATTAAGCTTAAAATTAATTTTATAACATGAAATCAATTACGTATTAAGTAGGACTAAGTTCTTATATATCTGATTTTATTTTATTAATTGAGAAACCGAGAAAGATGGGCATTATAATCAAAGTAAGATAAAAAAAAATTGATATCCTAAGTACATGATCCTTTGAATGTTTCTTTTATTCTTTGGTATAAATGAGTGTGTACAAGTGATTATGTTATTGAACACTAAACTGTGTACAATTTTTTTTTCCAAGTACAAATGGATTATATTATTGAATGTTAAACTACTTTTCTTCCATGTCATGGATAAAAAATAAATATTAAAAACCTAGTACTTTTCTTGCAGTCACGTCTGGGAGTTTGGTTTTTACAAATTCCAGAAGTAATTAAACCGCCTTTTCTTGTTTTGGCTTTCCCCGTAAGGATTAAGGACATCATCTCCTACATATAACTGTGTTTTGGATGGCTTCTCCACTTTTTAAATTTGACTTGCGCTTCAGTTTTCAATGTTATATATAAAATTATCCTTTGCTCTCATCATTTTAATACATAATAATAAAATAAAATTAGATAAAAAAATAAAAAATACTTCTGTCACACTCTTAGTCTTAGGCACCCTCCTTTAGACACAATCCCTCTATTAATCCACGTCAGCTAAATTTTTAAACTCATTAATTGTTTACCGAATCTTCCTGTTTGCTTCTTATATTGTTTTTTCAATTTTATTTTATTTATTATTGTTGTAGAATCACAAAATCGAACTATACATACCGACGAGTATACCTTTTAAATCTCAAACTGTCAAGCTTATGTTCTGTCAACTTGCATTAGATACCCCTATGGACATTACTTTTGGATCTCAGAGAGAAATGGTGACGAGAAGTGGCGAGTGATTGGTTTCTGAAAATGGATAGTTGAAGGAATTACAGCAGCTCCAGCTGAGTTCACAGGAGAGATGTTACTTTTTTTCGGCCAGGAGAGATGAATTGCAGGGACTGGTTTGTAATTTTTTTGCCTTAGACTTAATTGCAGGCCCTGTTTTTTGTAAATTTGTTTTTAAATCTTCCTAATCTTAGTTACATGAATTTACATGGAGTATGGCAGTATGCATCCGCCAATAGTGTGTTTAGTTTACGGTTGGGAAGCCCCAAACGGTTGTTGAATCAAAAGCTACAAATTCCTACTTCTCACAAAACATATATCAAAATGTGTGTTTGTTCAATTCAACGTTAAACCAAACACATACTAAGTACTTGGGAGTATTGTAGAACGATTCCGAAGTTCCAAATTTAGGGGAAGAACCCAACAAATCCGAGGAGGAAAGAAAGAAAAAAAAAATCCTGGATCGGGGTATTATAAAGAAGAGTCAGTCATGCTAATTTTCATGTTGCATATACAGGTAAAGAACAATTTAATATATATATCTTTTATTAAGGAACCAAAAAGATAACTTACACAACAGGCAGGTTGTGATACATCCTTAAAGCCCCAAACACCAACAAAGAAACCAGAACTTACACCCACAACGAAATAACGATACACTAATGTTAATATTCCCACGTCATGTACTGAAACCTGATGAGACAGATTCCGGTCATTTGTGAGATCTGGTAAATCACCACTCAGTGTAGTCATCAGCGAGGGAGGTCTTATCTGCAGCTCAGTATATAGAGCATTTGATTCATAACAGAATCGAGAGTTTTTGACTAAGCAGCAAGAACAATGATGACGATTAGAAGCACGATCCCAAATATCACCAAAAGCAAGCATGTCTGCATATATAAAAACAAACAAGAACATTTGAGATTAACATAGAAAAATACATGAAACTTTAAAAGGAAAAAAGAAGTGAATAGGATAAAAGAACAACAAGATGATATATTATCCATCAACCATAATTAGAAAATTGAACTGAAAGTGATTGATATATTATCCATCATCCCCCACCACCTCACACCCCTGCCCCCCAAAACAAATCCCTCTCAACAGAAAGTAAAAATGGTATCCTCTATGCAAACAGAATACCATCCAAGAAGCAACCCAAGCCCAAAAATATTGACTTAAACTATGTAAGATTGTCATTCCTATAAATATAAAATATTGTTGTACTCAGTACTCTGTAGCCTTACATAAGTTCAATTTGATATGTCGTGAAGAGAGAAGGCTTCGATTCATTTAGCCCATAGAATCTATATCCCTTCAAGAAATTATCCGTCTAAATTTATGTGATGGGAGTAAAAGGGGAGGCCCTAAAACCAACAATCCAATAATAAATAAGAGAACTTATATATTACCAAAGATGAATTTGATCTTTGCGTCTTTGAAGCTTTGGCAAGTTGAGATTTTGCTTGTGCAGTTGCTTCATGGGAATGCTCAATATTGGACCCAATATCATCTACAAAATGGAAATATTTTACATAAAATAAAAAAAATAAAAACAAGTCTAGACATTTAAAAATAGAGTTAGTACTAGAATGTGTGTAATTAGCAAAAGCATGAGGGGGAAAAACTAAGTTACCAATCATTGCTCCTTGCTCATGGACAAGCACAGCAAGATCTTTGAAAATCTCATTTACTTCACCAATTTGCGACTGAATTTCTTGAATACCTTGATCTCTTTCGTCAATGATAGCCTCATTGAAGGCAATCTCATTATCTAAGAATAATACTTCCTGTCTGTGGCATCAATAATGCAAGAGATTAGGAAATCAAATAAGGCAAATGGTCGAATTTGATAAGTAGTCTTCTATATCTGGTGTTGCAAATGCATGTACAGTTTTTTATCAAATTTAATGTGGCAGAACCCTTCCATTGATCATATCACCAATTCCAATTCCTTTGCGGCTTTTTTGTATCAAATATCAATGCCATTACAGATGACAAAGCAATTGGCTGAATTCAAGAAGCAACCTTCAGATAAATACATTGATGTTGAAGTTTTTCATCAAAATTAATGATGAGTGGATTCTGCCAGTTATCATATTGTTAATTAAGAATGTGCTTTTGGTGTCAATTATATTCTACCCTCATAAACTTCCAAATGTTTAACTCTAATATTTGAACTAAAATTACATACAAAATATTGTTTTGTCATATCTGACATTATATTATAAATGATAATTTGATATGTGCAGTAGAGCTTTTATTTTATTTAAGAAAAAAAAACACAACAATCTCATGAAAATAAATCTGCAGATCACTCATTCATTGTCAATAAGAAATCACCTTCTGGATTCCACAAGAAGGGCACGCTGTTCTGGAGTCTTATCAGAACTAATGTCTACTTCACTGGCTGTATAGCTGCAAGCCAGAAGAAAAGTCCATATTGTAAGTATTGTATGCATAAGTATTATAAATGTAAGTATTGTATGCATAAGATGGTATCCGAACTTGTCCTAGTCCTTATAAGACTAATTTTGAAATTGAGTTAGGTCCTTAGTCCAAATTCTAAGATGGGTTGGCTTATCTCTACTCAACCTGGAATCTCAACATAAGTCACACACACAAGGAGTATCTTACCTCTTCCACTGTTAGCCTTAGAGTCCTACATGGAAAACATTTATGTTTGACTGTGTCTTTTTCAGTCTAATGTACAATCCCCCTTATAAAGAAAGGAAAATAATATGCAATAATGGCAAAAAGGAATTAGGATATTCCTATCACAATATCAGCGCAATAAAGGCTGATTCTCTAATTTACAAAATATTTACAGCTTAATCTAATTCTAATCAATTAGAATATTTGGTGAAATAAAATCAAATCAACGATAATTATTGACAGATTCTAACACTCCAATAACAGATTATTAGTCACCTGGATGGAAGAGCTGCTTGTGGAACAAAAGGAGTGAAAGCTGTTTCCCTCTCAGCTGAAAGACGCTGAGCCTTCTGAAATTCTTTCAACACCGCCTGAAAATCTTTTGCAAGCTTCGCATCTGCTATCTTCTTACTTGCCTGCAAATACAACAAGGACATTGAAGGTCACTTTTTCTTTCCTCAAGGGAACAAAAAAAAAAAAAAAAGATCACCTCACCAATAATTCAGTACATAAACTACAACAAACATTCACAACACAAGCATTCACTCAAACCGAATCCAAAACCACTTAAAGCCTCCATAAAAAGTGCCAGCTCAGCAACAAAATTAGGTAGTTTACAAAGAAGCTCATGCATTACAGAAATCGATCAAAACAAAACAAATCTAAGAAGAAGAAGGCTTTGCATGTCCAATTGATTAAAATAGAACGCATTACATTAACTTCAACATTGTGATCAATCTCACTAGCTTGCTTAAGCTTAGCCGAAGTGTCCTTCACCAATTGTCCAATGTGCAGTCTCGTCTTGTGCCTGCAAATTGCGGGAAAAAAACTCGACTCAATCGTTGAATCCTTATCTTAAAATAGAAGCAATACGAAATCCGATCAATCCAAACCACAAAATCAAAGCAAATTATATATAAAAAAGAGTGTGACGATGATGATGATCTCACAGCTTATCGCGGAGTTCGGGGGTGTCCTTGGGGGTTCCAAGGGTGTTGACGAGTCTCTGGAACGTAGAGACGGCGGTGTTGATCTGAAAGATGCCGGAAGCCACCGCCTGCGTGGAGTCTTGTTTGCCGTTGATGAGGTTGCGCCGGGCAGCGAAGGACCGGCCGGCCTCGATGTCCTGAAAGCTCATTTTTCTATTATTAAATAATTAATTAACTGTGCGTAACCCTAACAAACTTTTTTTTCTCTCACGAGGACGAGATTCTGGAGTTGAGAAAGAGAAGGAAGGCTTGATTTGATGATGTTAATGCGATTTAGAGGCTCCGATGTACGAACTCGCCGGGGACTAAGGAGATAGAAGAAGGTAATGCGATTTAGAGAGAGAATGGAAGCGTTGAATGTATGTATGTTTGTTTGGTGACGATGATTGATGAGGCAGTGGGAGAAGTTTCTTCGGTTTGTGTATATAAGTCTTGGTTGTAATTCACTACCGGCAAGTCTACGTGGACCCGCGGCACACGTTTTTGTTCCAGCCGAGCAGACATTAAGCTTTTTTGGTCACGTCATTTCAATTACCACAATGCCTTAATAACTATATTAATATATTAATTAATAGTCTTTAAATTATATAAGAAAAACGTTTAACTTTCTATAATTAACAAATATTATTAGTATATAAATAATTTTATTATAATTAATATTTTAACTTATTTATTGTATAAGATAAAAATTATTTAAATATTATTGAAAATCATAATCATAAATATATTTAAATATATATAGTTAAAAATTATAATAAAAAGATAATTTTAAAATATATATAACTTTTATTTATATTTATAAAAAATAATTTAAAGTTGTAATATTTTCAGCTTAATAAAATAGTGGTCCAAATATGTACAAGTATAATTCAAGCATACCAGCTAGATAATGTTTACTACTTTGAAATTTTCTAGCATGTATAATCTAGTGGCCCAAATATGTACAGTTGGGGTCACACTTTTTTTATTTCGAAAATACCCTTTTTCACCAAAACATGTTTCTCTTATAATGTAGAAGTATCAAAAAATTATACAACAAAATCATATTTCCTTTTCATGTGAATTTTATACATCGAAACATGTTTTCTTTTTGTTTTACGATCTTTTATTAATTATAAAAACAAGTTATCTTTTTAAAAATAATGAAAATAATTGTGATATAATTTACAATTTTAATGGTACTCTATATATTTTTTAATTAAAATAAATTAATTGGGCATAATTAGTCATTGATAGTCAAATTAATTATTATAAGAATTTACATTATTAATCATAATCAAATCAATTTATGATATTAATTTGATTACAATTAATAAGAGTAATTTAAGTCATCATTAATTTAAATTTAAATAAAAAAGATAATTTAAGTAATAATTAAGTTGATAATTGTTAAAAAATATTATGTATGTCAATATTAATATAATTTGTATCAAAATCAATTCAAGTAAAGAATATGATTTTTTTATGCAAAATTACCTAATAAAAATTAAGTACAAAAATAAATAATATTTTTTACTTGAAAATGGTGACACGTATCACTTTTTTAACAATAATAAAATTAATTATTACAAAAATTACCTTTTTATTTTAATTTAAATTAACGATGATATATGTTACTTTTTTAATTGTAATCAAATCAATATCTTGAATTGATTCGATTATGATTAATAAAGATAATTCTTATAATAATTAATTTGATTACTTTTATAAATGATAAATTATACCCAATTAATTTATTTTAATTATGAAATATATTGAGTACTATTAAAAATTGATAAAATATATTATAATTAATTTAATTACTTTTAAAAAGGTAATTTACATTTATAATTAGTAAAAAATCGTAAACAAAAAAATACAAGAAAAATACGATTTTGTTATGTTTTTTTGTCGAGATGCACAATAAAATCGTATTTCTGATGTGTTTTTTTAAAACCCAAAAAAAACATAATGAAAATACATTTTTATTATGTGCCTCGACAAAGAGTATAAAGGAATCTTATTTCTATTGTATATTTATTTTTTATTTTAAAAATATAAAATGAAAACGGAATTTTGTTGTGTATTTCAATGAAGATCACAACATAATCATATTTTCCTTGTATATTTAGACTATGTTCGATAACATATTTTAACTAACTGAAAAAGTTATTTGATTGTTCGATAAAAAAAAAATTTTAAGTAGCATCTAACATTTTTTAGTAGCTTTTAGCGTTTTTTGAATGTTACTTGAAGTAATATTTTTTAAATGTTAGCTTCTAGCTCTTTATATTTTATTCCATTTTTAACTTTAAAATATTTACTCAATTTTATTATTATCTTTATTAAATATGTCATCTTTATTTTTCAACTATTTCATCAACTAGTTTTACTGAATATTTGTAATTTAATAAATTAGTTTTTAATTTTTAACTAATTTTATCAAACAGAAAAAGGAGGTCATGGATAAAATAAAGGGAGAAGAATGACGGATGAAATGTTTGAACTAATATGTAAAATTGTCTATTTTAGGGATTTTGAATTTTTGTAAGAATCTATAACAATTTTGGTACGAATCAATATAACTCTTGTCATAGAGATCAGCTAGATAGGTGTATCAAAACTGTCGTAATCATACCAAAAATATGTTTAAGACTAAATTTTGAAAAGTCTAGGGTATACTTGGATTTCTGTTAGAATGATTTTAAAAGTATATTTGAGAGTAAAGTTAGTTTAGAGTTATGTTTGATTATTTTCAAAAGTATGTTTAACAATACATTTTGGCCTGAAAATCAAGTTTTAGAGAAACAAATTCTAAGATATTTTTTAACAGGTTGGTTTGCGTGGTTGAAATGTGAATGAAAGAGAGATGAATGGATTTAAATCTAAATCTCTTCCATTAACAATTAACATTTGTTTGATTAAAAAAAATTAAAATACTTTTACAAACTCAAGTTTAACTAAAGTTTAAGATTATAAATTTTAATCTAAAGATTCACGTACTCGTATTAAAAATATAAATTGTAACTTAGCGATTGTTAACATAAAATTAGTTTATTTAAAAAGAATATTTAATAAGTTATAATTTATTTTTTCTTAAAATATATTTATAGTATAGTTTGCTAAAATATTTTTTTTTCCAAAAAACAAGTGGATATACATTTTATAATTTTTTGTGAGATTTGTTGACATACTTGATTTAGAATTTCTTAAAATACATCCATTTAAGGCGTATTTTGTTATCTTAAAAAAAGGTTTCTTATGTTAAAATAGTTTTTTTTCTTTCTGAACAACAAATGAGGATACCTTAACAAAAATTATATCTGTACACACAATTTAGAAATGGCATATTGAAAACTCAAATTTACATAGATAAGATTGCAAACAATCAAAATATTATTCGGTCTGATACTCTTAAAAAAAACACCTATTCATAACGCACACGTGCGTCGTGGATTATGATTATGATTGCGAGTTCGTGAAACCCACGCCAAACTCACATGAATAAATCAATGATACATGTCAACTGTTTCATGCGTCGCACAACAAAAAATTTTAGATAATTTATTTATATTTTATTTTTAAAAAAATCC
The DNA here is from genome assembly GCA_007407185.1 of Glycine tomentella. Classification (NCBI taxonomy): domain Eukaryota; kingdom Viridiplantae; phylum Streptophyta; class Magnoliopsida; order Fabales; family Fabaceae; genus Glycine; species Glycine tomentella. Next base: position 184,040 of record PYAF01006234.1, on the reverse strand, counting down.
TAATTGATAGTACAGGTGCAGGCTAGGCTAAATTGTTCTACATACACCGAAGATCACAAGATGTTGGGAACAATTGCTTTATTTGCTTTAACTCATGATTGAGGGACGAGTTATTGTGTGCGATACCTCTAATGAGTATGCACGGTGCGAGCATCAGTTTACAAATGGGTTGCACAGTGCATGTGTAAATTACACCCTTAGATCTTAAAATAAATGTGGGGTGCATACTCATTAGATGTATCGCATGCAATAAGTCGTCCATTAATATGACGACAAAAGTCTGGTTAAAAATAAGTACTACGTACCTAATGTCTCTTTAAAGTCATAAAATTATTAATTTGTTTTTACTTTAAGCTTATAAAAATGCTACTTTAAAAAAAAAAACTAAAAAACTTATAGAAGTGTTGGTGTGTTACACAGTCATATATACAAGCTTTTATATTATCACATACAAGTCCCTATTCAGATTAATTGATAAATGATTTAATATTATTTGAAAGATAAATGATTCTACGGGCTTAAACTATGCTAACTAATTAAATCAAAATTGAATCGCTTGAATAGTATATTGATAAAAATAATTATTGATTAAGATAAAACAATTATGCTAAATAAACATCAACAAATACTTTTTTAAACTCTAATTATATACTTTTATGTTTTGAGCAGTTAAGTAGAAGCAGTGGAAATTATTAACTCTACTTGTAATTAAGAAGAATTATTTAAGAGGTTTGGAAAACAGCTACTCGTTATTTTTTTTTTAAAGTAGCATTTAATCAAGTAAATTATATTTAAAAAATACTACTATATTTTCACACATGCGATACACTGAAAAAATAGAGTATGTGAGATTAAAGTTACTTATTTTTCAGTTAAAAAAAAGATTTTTTTTTTCATTTTTCTTCTTTAGAGAAAAGTCGTTTTTTCCCCAAAAGCTTTTGTTTATAAATATTTGGCTCAATTTTTACTTATAAGAAGAATTTAAGCTAAAAATAAGTTGGACCAAATACACATAAGAATATGTTTCATATAATGCAAAACCACAATAGAAGAAACATTTCCAATTTTTATGAAATAGTTTATACTTTTACCATTATTTGTTCATGGAGAGTCCAAGATTTACTTTTTCAAATGCTTGTGTCATTCCTACATAAATGACTATGTAACTTCCTCACACTTTATTTATGCACCTGGTTTATGAAGGATTTAAGACTAAGGCATCATCAAGTAAAATTGTGTCGCGCTTTAAATGAAGTTATAGAAGCTATACATACAATAAAAAAAAGTAAATAAAAAAGGAATCAGTTTAGAGGAACGTCAAGATTAATACCTTAAGCAAGCATAATTTGCCTTGAGTAATCCAACAACTGAACATGTATGCCAATGGAAGCAACATGATACACCACTTTTTATGTATGACTTTATGAGATTTTGAGCATGCAACCTATGAGCACACATTCGTTGATTCTTGCATTAACAAATACCGGCCAGTAATAAATACTATGTCTCCTTCTTTGTACATTTTTGTGAGGCTTTTAATGAAATGTTGAAAGGTAAAATTTGAGCCACCAAAATTTCCCTTCAAATGCAAATAAAACATATAAACATAGAAGATGGTGGAATATTGCATGTAGCTTGTCTATTATAGTCATTTTAAACCAAAAGGCACGTGCAAAAAAAAACAATTACAGTAAACTCACTTGATGTTACATATAATGTGATGACCAAAAAATATCAAACTATTTTTAATATATCAAGGAATATTATGTGACCTTTTCATCAAGAAGGACGAGTTCAAGAGTTTTAATATGCATTAGATTAGTATTCACAAAAAATATATGCATATTAGATTATTGAAGTCCGTTTGCTTCCACAAACAAATGACTCTAACCTTTATTTTTTTTATCTATCTCTATAGGCACTATTTTTCCGATCGTGACGAAAAGAAGAAAAGAAATCATTCTTCAAATAAGGAAGAGAAACTGATCGTTGACCAGCGGGGAGAGTTTAAATAGAGTAACAATATCTTTTACATGTAAATTTTATTTTATTTTGGCAAATCTCAATAATAAGTCATAGGTGGAATTTACTTAAAACTTAAAAACAAAATCGAAGTTAAAGTTCAAAGTCTTAACTCAAACTACTTTGACTAAAGTTTATTTTCTTCAGCTTTCATTTCCCCCTCACTGCTTATCATCTTTGGTCTAAAACTTCATTTGTAAAACTAAATAATTATTGGTCATGTAAATATTAAATAATTACAAATTGAGTCGATTATACCAAAAATATACCATGATTGAAATGGATTACTTTAAATTGACTGAAATATTTAACACGATGAAAATTCAGGAAAAAATTAATATATAGGTTATTATTATTTTTATTGAGAATATATAGGTTATTTTATTCGAACGAACCAAACACTAATAAAATATTACTACAATTGCAAAAATTAAATGATTTACGTAACGTTCATGTTAATTGTTATGACCCGTTATCGGTTGTCCACCTTCGTAAATCGTGAGTCGTGTTGGGACAGGTCGTTCAATTACGCGGATTCGTGCTTGGTAGTTTGAAATCCTCAAATCTACGATACTGACACGTGCGACTCTAACACCGGCACGTGCGACTCAACCCCGGCACGTGCGTTCAATCCCTCTTAAATCCCTTGGCAATTTTTTTTTCACTCACATTGCTCCTCACGGCACGACTTGTTCACCGACCAGAGCTGATTTTCGCGGCGGTTACCAGTCACCGGAGATTCTATCTGAAATCGTTTTCCGATGACGGTGAGTTCTCATAACACCGCCTCTGTTTCTGAATTCGCACGTCTATTCTACGAATTTTTTCGCACCGTCAAAATTTCTGAAATTATTATTTGACTTTTCTACCGATAAATTTATCTTACATAGCATCGATGAATTTTCCAAATCCTTTATAACAACATATTTGATTGTTTAATTTCTGTATTTTGATTGCTAGCGATATTTAGCGTTTTGTATTTTAGGCATATGAACCTGAGGAACTCATAAGTCATAACATGTATGTTACAGGATTAGTGACATTAGGGAACATTTTTTTCTAATACTGTGAGTGAAGTTAATTGTTTCATAATTGATACTCAAAGTTCGATATCAAACTTAAACCAAAACACACTCGGTGTATTGTTGCTTAAACAATTTAAGTGAATAGAATCAATAAGTGAGAACCATCTAAAGGTGGTAATAATTTATAGCTTATAGTTCCACTTTGACATGTTTGTCTCCTTTTTGGGTGTTTGTGAAAAATTAGGGGTTTATGTTTCGGTTGGCTTGCCTTTTGGGATATCTGAATGGGATAATGAAAGTGTCCATAGTTCATAGTTAGTTCTCAACTTCACTATCTGTAAACAACAAAGATTGAGTGTTTCCTATCTAGATATGCATGTTGATTTGATACACTAATTATATGTGGTACTACCTTCTTTAAGAGTTGGAAATTGGAATTGTTCCCGCATAACTGGGTAATCAAGAGAGCTGTATGAAAGAAACATGATATTGTTGGGTACCGAACAATCACACAACAATCGAGATAGGAGAAAGAGAGAAAGGGGAAGAAGAAAACAACACACAGAGTTTATCCTGATTCACCCAATGTGGGCTACGTCTAGCTATTTACTATATTTCCTCACACACTCGGACAATTACACTCATATTACAAGGAAATATATAGGCTTAAAAATCCTAAGTACCGTAGCTATTCATGAGCTCAAATCCAAACTACAAATAATAAACACGAGGCCAACAACAGTACTAGACCTAGAAAAAAGCCGTGATATCTTCTGACGGCACAGTATGATCCATACCCAACAGATATGGGAATGAAGAATTCGTCTTAGTGGGATAAGGTAGTTGTTGTTATTGTTGTTGAGGGTTTCAGGGAATGGATTTAATTGGAACTGGCTTAAAGTATTGAATAGTGAGAAACTGGAAATGGTAGATCACTTCTATTGAAATTATAGGGTTTAGTTAGAGAAGTAGGAAGAGCGATAGGGAAAAAGAGTGAAAGGAGACTTTAATAATATTGTTGCGTGTATTATGATGTGTTAAAACTTAGGATACGAGACATTAAACTCATTTATACTAGTATTATTCACTAGACTCATAGTCCTAATATGGAAACCACTCCTAAGAGATCATCAAAGGAACTCTAAAATTTTCTGAAATACAATAAATGATGTTATTAAATATTTTCTAGATGTTGTTACAAATTCATTATACCAGGTGCTTGATTGTGGAATAATGTTATGTTTATGCTATAGATAATAATACCTTTCAAATTAAATTGTTTGCTAGGAAAGACATACATACTTATGACTTATCCTTTTAAAGGAGGTATATAAATGTATGTTCTTAGATGGGTGAAACTGAGGGGGAAAAAAACTACTCCTATTTTGAAAATCATTTTATGAATCTTTTATCATCCTCTCTTAATCTCTTTGTTTACATTAAACTTCATAAGATATAGATTATAAGAAGCAATTGTAGACAGGCTTATAGCATACATATGAGACACCTTAAGCAGAGTTCTTTTAATAGTAAGTAAAATATAGTTGAATAGTATGCTTTGAAATTTAATTTGTCCTTTATGAGGTTTCATAAATTTATTGCAAATGAAGAAGTCGGTATTCTGCAATTTCAGGTTTCAGAGTTTTAATGTTTGCACTTTCTTTTTTCTCTCAGATAAAAACTGTTAAAGTCAGTAACGTTTCCTTGGGAGCAACTGAACAAGATATTAAGGAGTTCTTTTCATTTTCTGGTGATATTGAATATGTTGAATTACAGAGGTCAGTTATTATGCTTGGTTTCATTCAATACCCCTTTTAGGTTACTTTCAATCTTTCATTTATATTTTTTCCATAAAATCATAAGTATATATAATTATATATATATTGATGCAGCCATGATGAACGATCTCAAATTGCTTTTATTACCTTCAAGGATTCACAGGGAGCTGAGACTGCAGTACTGCTTTCGGTAATACACTTACTTCATTAAATTTATATTTATATTATATTAAATTTATTTTAACAAAAAATCTCATATTCATTATCAGTGTTCAGATTTCAAGCTTTAGAACTACAGAATTGTTTGTCATTATCAGTAAGGCATACATTGTGCTGAAATATTCAGCTTTTTGGAAATTTAATGCAGTATTAATAAGTTACCTAGAAAAAAAATCTATTTGCCACATGATTGAAGCTGTTATTAAGAAGCCTTTCACTTGTCTATTTTTGTTAATTTTTATTGGATATGCATGTTGTATTGATTACTCTGTTCCATAGTGCTGGAAACTTTCCCTTTTCTGTTTTGAATTGAAATAACCTTTTGCTAGTGGAATTATTGAAAAATTTCAATCAGCCTCCAGAATGAGATTGAATATAAATGGAGAGTTTGACACAGTTTATTCTATAATCTTACATATGCTACTCTGAACTTGTGTTCTATGCTTTACTAGCCACTAGCTGTCTTCTTTCTGGGCGGGGTTATTTTTGTGGTGATTGAAAAGAATAGCCGTTTGAAGTATGGTCTATTAGTTGTAGAATGTGGGAAATGTGTCTGATTGTATTATTTTATTTGGGTATTAAATTTACTAGCGAGTTATCTTGTAATTATACTAATGACATCACAACTTATTCTATTTCTCTTTTGTGGATAACTTCATTTAAGTCACAATGTATGACCAAATATAACCTAGATTCACTTATGTCAGGGAGCAACGATAGTTGATATGCCAGTGACAATAACTCTGGATCCAGATTACCAGCTTCCACCTGCTGCCTTAGCATCATCTGTGAGTCCTGCCTAGACCGTTTATAATTTAATATTGTACACAAGTAACTTGACTGTTTTTGCCTTACAACTACTAATATTTTTGCAGGTAAGAGAAACTCAAACTCCTGGTGGTGGTGCTGACTCTGCTTTCCGGAAGGCAGAGGATGTGGTCTCCGGCATGCTAGCCAAGGGCTTTATCTTAGGGAAAGATGCTGTCAACAAAGCAAAGACCTTTGACGAGAAGCACCAGTTATCCTCCACAGCCTCAGCAAAAGTTGCATCTTTCGATCAGAAAATTGGGCTTAGCGAGAAAATAAGTGCAGGTGCTACAGTGGTGGGTGATAGAGTTCGAGAAGTGGACCAAAAGTTTCAGGTTTCAGAGAAGACCAAATCAGCATTTGCTGCTGCGGAACAGACAGTGAGTAATGCTGGTTCTGCCCTAATGAAGAATCGCTATGTGCTTACCGGGGCATCCTGGGTAACAGGTGCTTTTAGTAAGGTTTCTAAGGCGGCTGGTGAAGTAGGACAGAAGACGAAAGACAAAGTGGAGAGTGCAGAAGAACAACAGAAACGAAAAGTGGAAGATCAATATGCACAAGTCCTTTCTGAGTCCCCAAAAGCGGCAGAAGCAAGTGAGCAGAAATCTTCCAAGCCTGCTCCTGCTCAGGGTTTGATCCTTTGATTTGCTTCTTGTATTGATAAATATACTTTCTCTTAAAACTCTCAGTTTTTTCAAAATGATTACCGTACCGACCTTTATTTTATCCAGATCGAAAGTGAATGTAGGACTGATTTACTGTTGGACATGTTTGCAATTGTTTATTTTGCTTCTATAATACCACTATAAACTAATTTCCTAGGTGTGAAATATTTTGTTTCTCGTATTTATTTTGGCTGTAGTCAAGAGGGGGAAATAAAAACTAAACAAGAACTACCGGGCTACGTCAAAATAAATACATAGAAAAGAATTGCAGGGGTTGTACTGGTAGAACTAGAAAGTGTAGTAACTTAAAAAGGCTTATTTATATATATATAAAAGATAGTCTAAGAAATGAAATCACTTGTAAAAAATACTACACGAAACGGACAAGTCATAGGATGTGTAATGTAATTGAATTTAATATATAAAGTCAGATAAAAGCACAATTACTAAATTCAAAACGGACAAGTCCTCTATATTTTTTTTGTGGTTAGTGAGTTTTAGTTTTTTAAATTTACAACTATTGACAAGTGTTTTTCAAAATGCTTTTTTCAATTTACACGAATAATATTGTAAAAAGCACCCACACAACTCCTTGGACCAAAAGTTCAAACTCGCCCAGTCATTCTCGTGTATGGGTTCTAATGTTTTTTTAAGGAAGAGTTAAGTATCCAATAAAATCGAGCGGTAATAGCTGAATTTACATAATGAAAAAAGCAAATACTCAACCCCTAGTGGAACAACCTCCACCTAGTATTGTTCAGTGACTTCAAAAGCATTGTTAGCTATAAATCAGTTACCTTATTAGCATTTCATTTAATAATATAAGAAAGCTCAAAGGACTGAAAATCAATCGATAACTGGAGGCATTCATGTGGAATATCAGAGTAGTGTATGTCCAATCTGTTTTCGGCCCCTTCCACCCTTTATTATAATCAATTTTCACAAAGCACATGCAAGATGAATAGCCAGCCAAAACTTTGATGATTTTAACATCTGCTTTTAAGAAGTGATTAAACTTGGAAGCAGTAACAAGCATCTGATCTTCATGGACCATGGTCTCAAAGACATTCCCAAAAAATCAACACATTGTTCATTTCTCACTTAACTTCAACAATTTTATTTTGGGTAAACTCATCCAAAAGAATTTTATTTTTCATAAACTCAAATTAATTTATATATGTACTAATTGGTAGAAGTTCTTTCATCTTAGATGAAAGAAGTTATACCAGGAAATTTCTATAAATTATTATAAACGAGAAACTTCCATAGTAGTTAATACAATGCGTCATTATCCCTATGTATTCTTTCACTCGAGGTGTATTACATTAATTTGTAATTCAAGTGGTTAGTATAAAGTAATAATAGTTTACAATAAAATATTGTTCACTCATAATATGACGAAACTGACATCGAGATGTTTATAATAGAATACCAGGTTGCTAAAAAAATGAAAAAAAAATACGATAGCATGTTGAAGTGAAGAAAAACATAGCTTGGATGTGAAAGTGAAAGTGATCTGACTTTTCTGCCGTTTGTAATGATATACATTCACGCTCTGCCTTAAATGCTAAGGATGATTAAAGATCAAAAGGATACTGCGAAACCAAATGTCTAATTATAAAGTTATCGTGTGTCTTTTAAGAATAAGAGAACTCAGTGAGAAATGTCAAACATATTGCTACCGTAAGCGCAGAAGTAATTAACATTTAATTATAAAAACTGAAATGAAAATAGAACTATACAAATTCAAATATAATTAAATCATTTTCGTCAAGAACACATGTCATTTATATGAAGTAACGACCCTCCTTTAATACGAAAAAAATATCTTATTGGAACGGAAAGTATTCACATATAATAGGGACACATTGTCTTAAACATATATTTTTTATATACAAAACTTAAATTTAAGATTTTACTTGAAAATATCAAGCATGTATCGTTGGTAAATATAATTAAACCATTTCGTTGTTAATAAAATAAATTGAACTTTTTTTTTTAAAACAAATAGATTATGAATTGGCAATATAAAATATTTTACACATTAATTTAATCACAATGATGATTTATAATTAGATAATAATGTGAAATTATTTTATAATATCAATATGTGACTACTAAACTCTTTTTTTTAAAATTGAATTTTGTTCCAATAGTCATAAAATCTCATGTAACTTAAGAATTGAGGTCACGACCCTTTTTACTAAAGATAAAATCATGATGATTAATCAAGAACCTAAACATACAATACTTTGGATACAAGATTCAAATAATGTAAGTGAATTTGATGTCAGAATATTGACGCTAGAATAAAATCTCACATCACTTAGAAATTCAAGCCTTAACCATTTATAAAATGCTCACTCTTCTCAATCCACCTAAACACATTTTATAAAGAACAAAATCATAGTGGACAACCAAGTAATTATTAAGCAGATAATATCTCGGGAATCTATCGGTGCCGATAGATTTGAGGTCCGAACAAGTTTCCTTTTTAAAATAAGGAAAAATAGTCTTCTAAATAGAAACCTAAGTGGATGAAACGTGAAAATCCAAGTAGAAAGCGCGCAAGCAACAGCACCCACACACACGCATGACATGAAGTAACAAATCACGTCCTTTAATTTGTTATAAACTTTTGCAATTGCAACTGGTCTGCGGAATGAAACCCCAGCGGCTGAGACAACCTCTTCAATGTCCATATTCACGAGCTACATAGTTTGGCCAAGTGCTCCTCGTGAAGCCATGGCCCACTTTCCTTTCTTTATTTAATAAAATTGTTGTTTGGTGATAACTGTAGTTGGAGTATGGACCATTTGCTCTTTTTATATTATCCTTTTACGTCATCATCAAGTTATAATTTCCAATAAGTTCAAAATCAAAAGTTGTGATGTCCTTTTGGGATGAAACCAGTGAGTTTTGAAGAGACAAAAACAATCTAGGAGATATAAAATTTGCCAAGGATGAAATGTTATCATACGAGGAAATTTTTAATTGTCAACTAATTGAATTGCTAAGCTTACTCGTTACGCAAATTAGCCAAGTAGGTTCAACTTTAGCCCCACTACCAACTAAAAAGTGAGGAAACTATGTCTCTGTTTCACAAAAGAAAATGGAATATAGGTGTCAGTGGGAAGAAACTTGCATTGCTTTGCATCATTGTTATGTTCGCCACATGACTTTGTAGATATAGTGACTAGCTACTTGACTTCAATAGTATGTTTTGAAGATATATTAGTATTGGTTTAGGAAACCAAAAAAAAGAAAGTATTGATGTACAACTATCCTCACAGTACATGTTCACGTTGGATAGTGTACAACTATACTCATAGTACTAGTAATTTTTTTTACACCTTTAGACCGTTTGTTAAATTAATATTGAAATTATGGTTAAAACAATTAATATTTGAAAATATACACAGTTTACAGTTTGGCCTATTCAACTGTATCAGTAATGTAGTTTTTAATAGTTTTGAGTTCTGGACTTCTGGTTAAACATTTTAACATTCAAAGAAAAAGACACCCAATATTACTAGCACTAGAAGCCTAAAAAGATTGCTGACAAACTTTTTTTAAGACATTCAAAGTTCAAATTCACACTTTTAAGGGGAGACTTACTTCGAATCTTACCATTTGTACGTCCACTAGTTGGCTCTACCCAATTTTGAAAGCATTGAGTACGGGTAATAAATTGTTATATCAAAATATTCTATTCACATAGAAACATGAATGCATGCATGGAAATATTTCTGTAATATTTTGCGGGATACGTAATGTATTTATTACTTGACAATTTCTTTATCAAGACTAATTTAAATCATCATATTTTAATAATCAATAATACTATAAAAAGTATTACAGAAATAAGACAACTTAGTTGTACTTTTTAAATGCTTTAAGTATTATTTTAAAATTATAACTTTACAAGATATACTTTTATTTTGTTAGTCATTACTTATTACTATAAGATAGTAAAAGAAAAACCCTAAAAAACTACATATTAATATTGTTAATAATTTTGGTATTATCTTGAGGTCCCTAGAAATGATTGCATAACGTGAAACGTGTCTCACAATGGACGTCGTCGACGTAACATAAACGATTATGAAATAGGAAAAGCAATACTACATCCATAATTTGATTTGATATATGATGATCACTACCCTATCTTTGAATATGATTAGAGACCAGCCAATCAAAAAACCCCAAGCATGTCCCACGTACCAAACACACACCATCATCGTCTGCACCCGATCATGCCCCATCGTATTCATTCACCATTATTCCTGCCACGACGCCGTTTCATCAATCTTACGACACACACACACACACACCAAACGCAGCAAGAAAGAGTCCACGGCCACGCACACTTTCATTTCAATTTGAGTTTAAGCACCGACACTTTTGCACCCTACGTCCCTACCACAGTACTTCCCATGTTTGTGCATTCTCCATTCCATTCCCTAAACGACGACACGTGTACCTAATAATAATCTCCACGGTTTTGCGGAATTCCTATGCACCCAGCGGTAATGCTTCGAACAGAGCCAACACCTGACATAATAAAAAACTCTGCTATTTCCAGCTAGCACTTAACCGCAACCCGAGGGTGCAGTAACGGTCCCCAACTCCAGCTGTATCCAACATTACAACACCCACCCGGCGCACCATCTGCTATCTTGAGCCGGAGCACGTAAACAGATATAACAAAAATAAAATTGATACTACCAAAAAATGGAGGATGTAATAAGCTGAAAATGATTTTTTATTTTTATTTTTTTTCTGAGCGATAAATAAAAGCAAATCGCATGTACACCAGGAACAAGAATATATTAAGGAAATACGCAGCGAGGAGCACGTGCGAACTTAAAAACCGGCGAGTTTCCGGTGAGGGCGAGGTTTCGGAATCTGTTGCAAACTTCGGATCGCCAAAACATCGCTTCTTTTTACATCCATGTATTGTCCAATGTCGCCGCCGATCTTCTCCGCCAAATCTAACATTGAAAAAAAAAGGATCGAAAAACACGCTTAAACAAAAAACAAAATTAAAAAAGAAAAGAGTTCCGAAATGCATTGCGGTTGCGGTACCTAGACGGTGTGATGGCGAGCGGTTGAATCCGGTGAAATGATTCAAGTCTGAAACGAAAAGAACGAGGTGAGAGATTTAGAGAAATTCTGAAAGTGTGTAATAATAGAGGTGGTGAGTGAGTGGTACCTGATGGAGAGGGAGTGTGGGAGAAGAGGTAGAGGACGAAGAAGCAGAGGAGAGTGAGGAGAGGAATGAGGTGGACGAACTTGTGTGGCGGCGGAGGCGGCGGGGAGAAGCTGAGACGGTGAGGTTTGGGAGCATCGTCTTCGTCGGTGACGAGCGTCTCCAGCTTGGGGAGTTTGGGAGAGGGAGAACCCAGGGATTGCCTATGCATCGTGTCGCGAAGTGGCTGCTACAACGGGAATGAGATAGAGACACACCGCGAGAGAGTGTGTTTTGTTGCCAACTCTGTGTCAATGAATTTTATTTTATGCCCTTTCTTTTTTCTTCTCATTAATCATTATTAATGCGGAGTTGCTTGTCCTTTTTGTTGTATGGTGGTTCCTGGTTCCTTTTCCTTCACTCTTCTCTTTCGTTTTTTGCTTTTTAACCCTTTTTGCCAGTTCACTCTTTTCGCTTTTATTTCGGATGCTTTTTTAGGGCTCCTTTCAGGTTCTCCCACGTCTTTAATTTCGTTTAAATTTTGTTATTATAATAATCTTAGCGGGATGAAACCTGTTTCATGTTTAAAACGTTAGTATTAGCAAAAACCGAAAATAATACCATCAATTACTACTATCATTAGAAAATATCAAAAGTTAATGTTGATATATTTTTTTAAAAAAATATTGGATACTTTAATTTATATTTTTAGTTCTTTAACCTTGTGTCTTGAGATTGTTGATTGTTGGTATTAAATGCTGGTGGATTTTTTCCACCTCTGTTTGTCTCTTTGATGATACAACACCAAGAAGCAAATAGAAAGAGACACGATTTGGAGGAGCGAACAAGAGACATTTAGGGTTGTGAGAATCAAGCCCACGTAAGCCCAAAAATCAAATGAAAGACAAAAGGCCATCAGATTAGCGAACATGACGCAAATAGATTTGTCCACACCAAATTGACCAAATCCAATATGAATTACCTGGATGTTAATCTTAAGAACAACTCTCTCACAAAAAATAATAATCTCCTGAACAATTCATGACCAATTGGAATAAAATTTTCATTTTTTTTTTCAATACGGTAACATACTTCTAAAATTACAACTAAAGTAGTGCAAGTTTCAAAAAGAAAAAAAAATACACAGAAGGCACGGGAATTCATTTGGAAGTCGTTATTCATGTATAGGAGTTACTTTTTTCTAATATAATATATTTGAAATAGTCAAATAAAGAAGTCGTATATCACATTTTTTTTATGTAAACTCGTATATCACATAAACCTTAGTATAATTTTCATAATATTAAAAAGGTCAACAAAAAAAATGAAAAATAATATATTAAAAATTAATATATTACCTGTTCTACCAACCAGACAGTATTGACCTAGACTATCACAGTCCAAGTAATACCAATTCTATGGGCTTATACTTAGTCAAAAAGTCATATTTTTCGACATTGGGTCAAGTCCGAAGTTGTAAGGCCCATTATGACAAGCCCGTCGGGTTAAGACGAGGAAAAGCGAAATCCAACGGCCAGAGTGGCAGCAATATGAAGGGAAATGAAAAACGCAACGGGTCACCGCGAACGAAAATTCTGGAGTGGCAATGAGAAGAGGAATAGAAACTTGGGCAACAGGGAAAAAGATTCGTCAACATTACAACACTAGAATAAGAAGATCGAAAGAGAGCGAAAAAGTTATAGAGAGAAGAAGGTTCAATGGTGTTGTGGGAGATAACGCTCGGAACTGCGTATTTCTTGGGTCTGAAGCGAACTTACAGGCTCGCTCTCAGGATTCAACGCCGGACCGTTAGCCCTAAGTACCCTAAGCTCCGCCAATTTCTTCACAGGTCCGTTCCTCTCTTAATTCACTCTTCGATTCCCAATGCTATTTTTATCCATTACTATTAATAATAATATTGTCCTGATTGTGTTCACAATGATGGAAAAATCAGGCTCCAAATCATGTGTTTATCTCGATTCCAATGTTTCCAATTCCTCGCCAAGAGATTTTTTCATTATGATACTTTTAAATTAAAATAATTATGTTTATAGCTAGTCACAAATGCATTGTGACCTTCAGATCCAACATTGATAATCAATTAATTGCTATTAGTGTTTAGGTTTAGTGCGTACCGTGAATGATGATGCTGATCACTGAGTGTAGATTCTAACTTGGAATTTTTTTTGGAATGCACAATTGTTGGTGACTTGTGTTCTTCTATGGTGCTTCACAGAAGGACCCGTGCTGTGTTTGATATAGCTATCAAAGTGCATCGGAACATTCAAGATAGAGACATAGAAGTGGGACGGAATTTCGGGAACTTTATATTGCGATGGCTGGATCGAATGAAGCCATCGGCTCAGATTCGCGGTCCCCCACCTTCGAATGGTATTACATCAAGAGAAAGTGTTGGAAAGCGTTTATCAGCAGGTAGCAGTTCCAACCAGAAGCCTTCTGGAACGTTGAGGAGGGACTCTGATAGGCATTTGTCTACCTCATCAAGGACAATGCCTTTTCCTACAGTTGCGAGGATGATGCGACCGCCCAATCCTGCAGGGACTACTGTCCATGGCAGGCACTTCAGGGCCTCTACGCCTCAAATTGTTGGATCAAATTACAGAGTAAATTTGTCAGAGGGTGTTATTAGGAAGGATATTATGCAGTGGATGATGCATAACTAACCCTCTCTCTGCTGGCAGATGTTGGAAATTGATGGTGATAGGTAAGCAAATTTGTCATCTGTTTTTGTCTCTTTGGATTTTGTATAGTTTGTCAAGCTTCCTTTTGTTAACCAGCGGTCATGCATTTGCTTTCAGTTTTGGTTAAAAGAACTAGTTGTTAATATCACGGATAATCTTTCTGTTGAAATGAATAATGATAGTGGAGACTGGAGATTGTGCATTGCTCTATTTTTTAGTTCCCTGCAAGTTTGGTTTATGCAACTTGCAGTCTGATTTTTTCCATCCATCCACTGGATTGGTCTAACCTTTACTGATAGTGTGTTATACGCAAATTTGTTTTCTCTGTTGTCTCTTTGGATGTTTTATAGTTCGTCTAGCTTCCTTTTGGATAATCAGTGGTTATGCATTTTGTTCTGAGTTTTGATTAAAAGAACTAGTTGTTAATATATATCACGGATAACCTTCCTGTTCAATGAGTAATGATGGTGGAGATTGGGCATTGCTTTAATTCATCGTTCCCAGCAAACTTGGTTTGTGCAACTTGCAGTTTGATTTTTTCTATCCATCCACTGCATTGGCTATACCATGTTTATGCAAACCTTTATACCATAATATGTTCTAATTTCTAATTATGATTAAGTTATTGTGATATACATCCAGGCTAGTATTTGCTGTAATATGATATTTTTAGCTGAGGCTAATAAAGCTTGAACAGATGAAATGTGTATTCAAAATCACGATATTTGTGTTCTATAGCTGATGAATAAATGCAATTTCAACATTATATATAATTATTTTATCTTATGATTTTATTTTTCTTAAATAAAAGAATAACAAATATTCTTTCACTTTAATCGTAGAATAAAAACATTTTTTAACATAAAGTTGATGTGACTAGTGAAGTTTTCTGGAAGCGCTACGTGGATACCCAAATGACCTAAAATATTTCAGTGTCGCTATCTAGACCAATTCTAGCTCACCACGGCAGACGCAGAAACCAAATTTTAAAATGAACATTTTAAACTATACTACCTTATAATTCTTAAGGTAAATAATTAAGGTTCCTTCAAATAAAATTAAGGTGATTTCATCGCCTTATAATTCCCTTTAATTTTAATCTTTCAAATTAAATAAAAAAATATTGTTTTCTTATTCAAACATTATATTTTTAAGTAAGCAAACTCAACACAATTAATAAAGAAATTAGTTTCTTACACACTAATTATAGTTGATTTCCTAACAAATTGAGAAAGATACTCACTTCCGTGGTGTTTTTTATTTCCTTATTTTGAAAGGAATTAATCTTCCGTTGTAAAATACGGTAGTTAGAGAACGCCCTTGATATGCACCCCAAAAAATCTTTCGAAGGATGAGCAATCAATTAACAATAAACTCCAAAGCATGTAGAACAGCAAGTTATGTAGAAACAACAAAACCCCTCTTTGCATATCATTTAAATCTAGCTCCCATGCTGAGACAACAGTCTCAATCTCAAAAGTAACTTCATAAAATTTCATATTCCCTCCCCAAATCAATATTTCACCGAAGCTAACAAGGGGTTGACACTATTCTTCCGACAATTTATAGATTGTAGAATTACAGCCTGAAAACATAACCCCGTCCTTTACATCAACTTGAGAAGAAGAAAATACAAAAAGAATGGAGAGATTTTGAACAAGCCATTCACATTATTCTCGGGACGGGGATGGGATGGGGAAGAAGAAAGGAGTATAATTTACTTTCCTACTGATCAAGAAGTGGACTCCCTTCTCTGGCAAGAACAAAAAGACCACCATCCCCCCTTGATATTCGCAAGTCCTTATCAAGATATGTAGTAAGAAGCCAAGAGCTTGTCCTCTCGCCAGGGATGGGAATCTTAAGAGGCGGCTGACCAGAAATGACACGTGATATGTTTTCCACCAGACCCTGCAGTTGACCAAGGGATTGTTGCAGAGGCTGTAGGCTAAGCTTTTGGCCAAAAATGTCTACATTTTCTGGTAGTTCGACATTAGACTTTATCTCTGGAGGTTGGATTGAACCTTCTTTGAATGTAACCTGCTTGCATTTAGAAATGTCAGCAAGAGTTTTCTAGTTATTTGCAATCTAAAAGGTTCATATGCACACTGTGCAAACTAATGAGTAACACACAACATTCAGTTGCATAAGATGCAATACCGTTAACATTAAGCACCATACAAATCATATTTGCATAACAGAATTGAAGCAACTATCTATTTAACTCAACATTCAGATGAACTCTTGAAGCACCAGCAAAATACAATGCATAGGATATGATAAGTTATAATAATAAGCATTTATCTTTTTACATCTCTTGTGCCTTGATGACTTGTTGGTCATGAATTTGAATCCAAAAACAGCATTTTTGCATATGCAAGGGTAAGGCTGCATATAATATCTCTCCCCCTTACTTTCACATAACGAGAAGCCTTTAAGCAATGGGGTATGTAATTTTTTTTTAGTTTTTTTTTTTTTATCTTTTTACACCCTAATAAGTATATATATATATATATATATATATATAAATAATTTGACAGTTTTCACAATACAAGAGGAATGCACTTTTGGTACCCTTTACATTAAGAACAAGTTTGGGACCGATTAATTTTGGGGATTTTAGCTGTTTTTGAATGAAAAAAGGCTGTTCGCAGAGTGTTAACCCCCAGAACCTTTTTCCTTTTTGACTGCCTTGGGTCAAATATATTATGTCTTTTTAAAAATTTACTTTTGCAAAATACTAAGGTTTTCACAAGAGTACCTGTATTCTTGTAGGGGTTCGAACTTCAAACGAGGCAGATGCACTGAAAGACAAAGATGCAAAAGGGCTAGACAATGTTGTGGAGTTTATAATAGTGGAGCTACTAGTATCAATTGCTTGCGTAATCTTGTCCACCTTCAACAAAGGCAATCTTCCCGCTGCTAGAAGAGGCAACAGTTCAGAAGATGCAGTGTACCTGACATCGGTTTGGCAAGCAAAGGAACAGTAAGAACTTCAATTAAGAACAACTAATATGATAATTGAGAGCTTATTTCATCAATATCAACATTACTTTTGTTTCTGTTAGAGGAGACCAAGATGAAAAGAAACAAATACTTTTATCAGTCACACTGTATTGATTTGACTTGGAATCATCTTATCCTTTCAGTGCAAAGTTCTGACTTAAAGAGAACCATCACTAAGAGTTGGAGTAATGTATGTTGACATATACTTCAAAGATTTGTAATTGTAAATATTGTCTGTTAACAGATATTACTTGTTAGTTGTTACTCCAACAGCTGTTATCATTTTTTGCTAAATTTCGGTTCTGAATACTCCAATAGTACAATACTCACATTAAACCTTCTGTACTGGAAGTAAAACATTTGCGACTGCCAAGCACTCTGCTTGGATGACCAAGCCAACCAGGGTTCACCCTTCCCTACATTGACCAAGCGCTCGGCCCATTTTCAAGGACAACTGTTGCCTGGTCATTAATCACCATCAATCATGCAACCTTTGCTGTCAATGAAGCAGCCCCTATGAGCACAGACAACATATCCGTCACATCTTACAGCAGACCCCATTGAGAGACGTGACAAGCTAATTATAAAAGAGCCATCAAACCCCTCAGCATTTCACCTATAAATACCCCCATGGCAACCTCAATCAAGTATGCATACTGCATACAACTTAGCAGTTACTCTGCAAAATTCTAACTCATACACCTTAACTGTTACTTTGTCAAATTCTGATTCGAGTGTCAAAGTCTCTACAGGTATGTCCCTCACTGTCTCCAGCACGCGCACCGGTTGCACCATATTGATACACTAGAACAAAGCTGCAGAGAAGATATCAACCATGAAGCACTGTTCCAGTTCCTTCAGAACACCTTCCAAACTTATTTAACCTAGTTATGTGGACGCAATTAACTTTTGAAAATAGTCTTAAATGTTCATTGACTTAAAACATGTTTAAATCCTATAATCAATCGGGTCAGTCAGACTTCATGACACCAAACAATTTATTCAAAAAACAAAAAAATTGATCAGCAATTTATTAAAAATTGCAATAATACACAAATCGCAATATATTTTATATTTATAACACGATATTATTACACACAATATATATATATATATATATATATATATATATATATAATCACAATTTGTAAATGAATTCAGAGTTCAGAGTTCAGACTTACAGCAACACCCAATTTCCATTGAGAAGGACAGGTTCCTCCACGGGAGCAAGTGTAGGGTTCGCCGCTTCCAACTGAGTCACCAACTCGGACACCTCAGCACGAACCTCCGACCCGGCCCGAATCCCTAACTCGGTTCCATACAAAGTATCCACCAAAGCACGCTTCAGCCCCTCCAACTTATCATCCACCTCCTCCTCCGCCTCTGGCCCCTCTTCTCCGGCGACCGTAGTTCCGTTCCCGGCGTCGGGCGTCACTCCTTCCTGCCACTCGTCCTCGTCCTTGGGAGGGTCCGAGTCAGGAAGCTTGGAGGTCAATGCTTCGGCCGCGGGATCGTAGTCCTCTCCCCACTCGTCGGAGATCTTACCGGCGTCGCTGGTGTCGCCGGCAGCGGCAGAGGAGCGGAAGCGGAGAGAAGGGAACCGGGGAGAGCGAGGAGAGAGAGAAAGAGAGAGGTGGGAGTTGAGAGTGGAGAGAGAAAGGGGTTTAGAATTTTGGGAGATGAGGAAGGGAGAGCGCGAAGTGATGGCGAGGAGAGCCATCGGAAATGGGTGGCAATAGAGTGAAACCACCGAAACTGATGTCTGAGCCATTTTTTATTTATTTCTGCATTCACTAGTTATTACAATATTTCATGACCGCAAATAAGTAATTGACGAAAATGAACCATCTATTGAACGTGGATCCCAACAAAATTTAATCTAATTAATATTTTAGATTTTCTTATAGTAGAAAAGAAAATAATAAAATAGATTTATAATATTCATACATCACTCATATACATTCGTTTTTATAATTAATATTTAGTTAAATATATTTTTTATCTTCTTATTATTTTAATAATTTTATTTCTCTTATTTTTTAATTTAGCACTTCATTTCTCATTTTTTTAAAAATTTTAATTTTAATTTTTTAAATTAAAATATTTTATTTTAATTTTTAAAATTCATAATTTTAATTCTTGTTACTAATTTAAAAAAATAGTTTATAATGTAAACATTAATTAACACATATTTATTTATTATAATATAATAAATATTTTTTAGAATTATTTAATTATCAATAAATTTAATTTATTAAAAAATACATAATCAAATCTAAAATTGAAAGAAAAAAGATTAAAATTACATTTTTAAAAAATATAAGAGATAAATATCTCAATTAAAAAATAAAAGAATTAAAATTATAATTCTTGAAAAATGAAGATTAAATGTCTTAACTAATAAATATAAGAATTAAAATTGTAGATTTAAAAAAATAGAGTAAAATTACATTTTAATCTTAATATTTTCGGTTGAATGATAAACGTTTCTTTTATATTTTTACCCGTAAGATACGACTGTACGAGTACGGGCCCTTAAGTGTAAATTGCAATTGTTAGTTAAATTAAAGTTCATATTTAATAGACATAAATAATATAATAAAAATAACACGTAAGAAGTATACATAATAAAACAAATAAAACGTTTTATTTTCCTATGTACCAAAAAAAATGTAAAATAAATTTTAAAATTTTAACTATATATATATATATATATATATATATATATGTATGCAAACACATAAAATAAAGTATTTATTATTATTAAAGTATTGAAATTATGCAAAAAAATATATATTATTTTGCATGTAAATTCTGTTAAAAAAATCATGTAAATCACATAAAATATTGATATCATTAAAGCAATGTATTAGTTATTGAATTGTGTGCAAATTAAACTCAAATTTTCTCTATCAAATTTTGTTCCATACCTTCACTTGCATTTAAAAATTAATATAATTATTTTTTCATTTTTACGAGATACATGTATTTTGTTAACCTATATACTTAGTTGGTGATTTTTCATAATTATAATAATTTGAAAGAACGTTTATATATTGCTACAATTGAAAATTTTGAAAAGTTAAAAAAAATTATTTTATATCAATTTAAAATAATTATTTTAACTTGATTGCATTTTAAATTGTAATTTCAAAGAAATCAAACGTGAAATGAAATTACATTAACATATGTGTCAGCCAACATATTGATTATCTTATCATCATCATCAAATGTCATGTAAGCAAAAGTGTGTTTAAGATTTAATGGAAAATCAACAGAGGGATCAAAACCACACAAATTCAATACTTGAAAACCTAATTTATACAATTGTAAAGAAGTTGTGACAAAAGTAAAAGGCAAGTGCATAAGTTTATTAAAGCCCTAGAATGACTCTTGCATGGTTTACTTGGATAAGTTGTAGTTAGTATTGCAAAGTTTACAGAAGAGATGCACCTCCACCAATATGATTTCCCTCTTTTGGCTTGTTTATACTAAATATTGTCATTCATTGACTTAGTGAGACAATATTATTTTTCAATGAAGAACACTATAACTTTATCCTTGTTCCTCCTGGTTGATGCATTGAAGTTGAGAATATAGAATAAGAAGAAAAAATAGAGGCGAAAGATTTGTTTGTGGCAAATAGTTAACTCTTTAGTTTTTTTGTGTTATCTAGGTAATTTTCAAACCTTTCAGTTTCTCTTTTTTTTTCTTCTTTCAGTGTTTTTCAATTCGTAATTTGAATAATTGGGGGGCTTTGGAATCTTTTTGTGTCGGTTTATCCTTACAATTTGAGTTAGTGACATGGTAGATCGAAGTTGGGTTTGGTTGTGCTCCGTGTTTGAATTGACTTTGATGTTTTTTTCAACAATTTTTGACTGATTTTGCTATTGGAAGTTATATTGACATTGTTATCTGACATGCTTTTGTTGTTTTAATTATGTGGTGTTTTTATTATGAACTTATACGGCATTAAATTCCATCATAAGGACAAAGTGGTTTCGGATGTGCTAAAGCCTTAAGTTCAGTTATAAAAGTGTGTTTTGTGAATTTTGTGACATTTCTTATGTTTCTCTAATTTGTGTATTTTTCTTTTAAGTTTTGTTGTTTATCTACGTTGCTCATATATTTGGATTGTTTTGGTGAGAATTTAAAATAATAACCTTGTTAGTTGGTATCTCATTGGAATTGAGTTTATTATTTTTTATTCCCTTGACTATCCGTTTATCATTTATTTTATAAGATATGGGTTATTTTTAGTTTTATTTGTCTAATTGAATTTCAAAATTTGGTTATTTTCCTTTTGTCCCTATTCTTTGTTCATACTTGTAGTGGTATACAAAAAGCATGCATGATTTTTTTGCATGCTTTTATAGATAGAAATTGCAGCATTATAAACTTAAATGATTAAATGCTGCCTTTTTTTAAGGCATATTTATGTTTGATTTACTCTTTATTCTTTGCCTTTGTTTACTTAATAATGATGAGCACACGATCCTGCATATTAGTTCAATATTCTAACATGTTTTTAAAATCCAGGAAGTACCAAATATTTACATCGTGGTCTTCACCATTGCCGCCACAATTTCTTTGAAGTTGCGCAAGGTCTAAGGTAGCTTATAGATACTTGTCCAGTTGATAGAAATGGAAGGCAAAACTGCAAAGGCATTGGTTAAGGCTGCACTCAATTTGAAGAGAAAGCGTGCTACCCAACTTGTTGCATGTAGAAGTATAGTATAGTGTCACAATCAACAACACAAGGTTGTAAAACGAATAAGATTGGGATTGTGTGAATGCAAAAAGAAGCTCAAGGTTTGTTGAACGTATAAAGTTGGGTGGATGTAAAAACAAGCTTGCAAATGTTGGTCCTCATCATACTGAAAAGTCCTCGACTAAGCGCTTTTGTAAGCTCTAAAAAGAATGGGAGAACAAAACGATTGATGTTTTGTAGGAATGAGAAACGAGTGGACTTTCCTAAAGATGTTCTTGACATGGTTAGGAAATATTTTGAAATCAAGAAGCCTATTGTGGAGGTTGAGTTAAATGGAAATCATGTGGTGTTACATTTTTTACGCATGTATAAGCTTGACATTAAAACTGGTTTGCAACAACCTATTGCTTGGATTGATGAGGCTGGAGGTTGCTTTTTCCCCAAGGTCGATGAAGAAGAACCTCATAATTTGTGCAAAAAAGAAGGAGGGAAAAGGAAGAGATCATGTGATAATGAAATAAAATTACGTTTAGAAATTGATATAGATGAACTTAGGGTTGGCAAAACAGGTTTGGTCCGTAAGACCAACCTGTTTAGCCAACAAAAAAATGCGGACTGGATTAACAATATTAACCTGTTAATAAAAAATGGGACGGGTTAATCCGGCTCGCAAAACTGCAGGCCAAACACAGGTTGGGACAGGCCAGCCCGCCGGACCAATATTATTTAAAATATTAAAATTAAATATATATATATATATATATATTTAACATATTTTGATAAGTTTAAAGTTTTTTCGTTCTTTATTTTCTATTTCTCCCATCGATAAATTTCCTATTGTTATAATTTTTTCTAGTTAATATAAATTTTCAACCAGTTATTTTATTTTTTAGAGATATGTGTGTATTTTGAACTTTTATTTTTTTACAAGCCATAAATTTCATTTATGTGTGACATTGTTGCTTGACTTAAAATTGCTATGAACAACAAAATTCTCTTTATTTAAGAAAGCTTCATACTTAAAAATAAGAGTTGAATTGACCACTAGGTCACGTTAGGCATGGCAAAATGAGTTAACTAGTTTCAACCTACCCTTTCACACCATTGACTAATACAAAATGAGTCAGGACAAGTTAACCCACATATAAGAAATAGGTTGAAACTATCACCCTACCCTGTTTACACTTGGGTTGGCAATTGACCCTCCAAATCCCTAGAAAGGAGCTTGTGCTTGTGAAGTGAACAAAAAGTTTAAAATGAGAGGAGCTTGTGCTTGTGCGAATTAGAACGAAGTGAAAATGGAAACAAGTCTCAAACCCCACAAGTACAACTACCATTGGAAGCAAAGCGTAAAGGAAATGTCTATGCCAGGACAGTTAAGCAAATGAGGGACTTGCATCATTGTGATTACTTGATTCGTCAGTTCCGATCGTTGTGGTTATGATTAAAATGATTTTTTTTAATTGTAATCAAATTAATTTGAAATGAATCAAATTCACTTTTTAATAGTATCTCTATAGTTAACTGAATACTAAAAAAAAAATTAATTGAATGGATCAAATTAATTATGAATGATTTAAGGTAATTTTGATTTTTGAAAATTGTTTGATTACAATCAAGGTAACAAATAGAGTAATTTGTTATTTTATAATTAAATTAATTATATTTTTAATAGTATCATAATTATTCTAATGAATTAAATTAATTATGTAAATAGACTAATTTTTTATTTTTGTAATTAATTTGATTCATTCATAATTTTAAAAGTAATTTTTTTAAAAAAGTATCGTGTATATATATTTATTACATAATGAAAATAATTTTTATTGTATCTTTTGATTGGAATGCATAATGAAATATTGTTTTGGTTGTTGTATTTAAAAAAAAAACATTGAAAATGTATTTTCAACGTGTATCTTAACAAAATATACAAAAAAAAAAAATAGTTTCTATTGTGTTATGGAGTGTCAAAGGTCAGAAGTATTTACAAAAACACACATTTCTGAAAAAGTGTGAGATCTTAATGTTGGGGGTGTCAATAACAGTACCCTTACTGAAGTAAAAAAATATTAAAAATAACAATACCCTTACAGCATTAATAAAAAAAAGAACTTGTAGCAGTCCCTGAACTTTTGGGTCATAGCCCATAGGTATTCATGGTTAAAAGCTTATAAACAAATTAAGTAAATAATAGTAGTAACCAAGAGCATATAATTCATTTGATTAAAGTCTAAGAATATTGTAAACGATGTAATAAAAAAGAAGAAGAATATTATGAGAATAAAAAAAAGTTTTATGAATGATTTTTTTGCTAGAATCTTATTATTAAATTAGTAATCCATATAAATTTCATCTAATAAGAAAAAAAATGCTGGAAAAATAATTTTTATTTTATTTTATTAGGAATTTAAAAGAAAGAAAAAGCATTTGAACCTATGTTACTAACACTCATCTTTTGACAAATAATTTACTCCATAAAAATACATTTATTTAAGATCAGAGATCAAATTATATCGATATAATTTAAGTAATTATTAGGCCATTTTATAACTTGATATAAAATATAATTTTTATCGATCCAATTATTAAATTATATTTATATATTATCAAGATTATTTGTGTGAATTTTTATCAAAATTAACAATAATAAAAAAGTAATCAACAATCCATATTTTAGTATATTTAAACAAATTATATTATGTCAATTTTAATTTGTGTGAATACAATAATAACTAATTTTGGATTAATATGAAATTTTATGTATATAATATAAGTAAAATGAATTTTTAATCTAATGATCAATTTTTTTAAAATATTATTTAATTAAAAGTTATTAGACAATATAATAATTATCAAAATTACATTAATATAATTTATTTTTTTCACTTTATTTAATGTTTCTTTTAACCTTAATACAATTTAGTCAAACTGCTCATCATCAACGAAAACACATGTAACACTTAAAATTAAAAAAGAAAAAAAATATTTAAAAAAAATAGGTTCCAGAAGCACGAGAAGATATGGATGGGAAAATTGAGAAGCAAGAAACTAGAAAAATAAAAAACAAGTGAGACCACACACGGTAAGTCAGCGCACAACCACGGTCCAATAAGACGGAGTCTGTGATAAAAACTAATAGGTGACTGCGTGTGAGCATATCAAATCCCTAGGGTGAATCTTGCGTGTGTTTACTTGGAAAAGGGGTAGCGAGAAATTGCAGAAGCTAAGGGTAACGCCTCCATCATCAGTCCTTTTTCAGGCGTGGTTTTTACCTAACCCTACAATTCGCCGATCCTTCCAGTTAGGGTTTTTCGCTCTCAGCGAAGAACGGTGTATATAGAAACCCTATCCATTCCTCCGATGCACCAGTGGAATTGATTATAGATAATAAGAAAAAGGCAAAAAAAAAAAAGAGGTGAAAATTTGGTCTGGTAAATAGTTAATTCTGTTGTTTTGCCTGTTTGTGGACTCAGGTAATTTCTAAAGCTTATCTCGGTTTTCCATGCGCTTTTCGATTCAGAATTTTAATATCTGCCAGGGTTTAAGACTTTTTAATTTTTATGTCCGTTTGACTTTGCGATTTGGGTCTTGGATTTAGTAGATCGGGATTGAGTTTGGTTGTTCTTGCTGTTTGGAACGATTTTCTGTTTATTTGTAATTTTTGGACCTGATTTGGTTTTAGAAGTGATATTGATAGAGTTTTTTTTTTTTTTGGGAGTGGGGGGTTGTTTTGATTTGTTGATTTTTTATACGGTGTCTTTGGTCGTGATCGTTGACTGCCACAACTTTGTTATAATTATGCAGTTTTTTTTTTAAGAATTTTTATTCTGTTAAATTCTATCATCAGGAGCTGAGCTGTTCCGGGGGGAAAGCATGTACAGTATGAACACTAAATGCAGTGCTGGGTATGCATAAATTTATTTATATTCGTGTCTTTGATCAATTTCATGGTATTTCTGAAGTTTGTTTGATTTGTGAATTTCTTGATGTTTAAGTTTATCTGTTTATAATTTTTGGTAAAAAAAAGTTTATCTTTATCAACCTGTTAGTTTAATGTGTGAGATTGCTCAATTTATACTGTGGACGATAAAGAAATTGGCCGTTGCATAATGCTTTCTTAATTTTCTGCTCGGTGGTGCTTCATTTTTCCTGAACTTTATAACTAAAACTAACTGTAGTGGCTGGGATGTGGACTGAGTGGGATTACCCGACCCTGAACTGGGACGGAGATGGGTATAAAATTATAGCCTGGTCGGGAATCGGGGACGGAGATGGGTATAAAATTATAGCCTGGTCGGGAATCGGGGACGGATATAATGTTGGGAGCAGGGACGGGTGACATCATACCCATCCCTGCCCCACCTCATTACCATGCCATCTCCTGCATAACTTTTGCTATGAGTATGCAGCAAATGAACTAAAGCTTCTGTGGCAGTTTTAAGCAAGACAGCTCAGTCGTTAGGTGTTTATTTCATAGGCCTTTCAGTGAGAATAGGTAGAGTTGAAGCCAGGGATTTGGTTAGTTAGAGTGGTGGTGCCATAGAAAACAACTACAGTCATTTTTGTGAGTTTATTTGGACTGTTGTGTTGAGAATTTTAAATAATATAAACTGGGATCCTCGTGGAATTGTTATTATTGTTTTTTATTCCCCAGTTATCCATTTATTGTCTGTTGTACATTCTATATATTAAGGTTATTATTAGTTTTCTTGTTGGTCTAATTGAATTTTTTGGTTTAGTTAAAAGCATGCATGGTTTATGAACCAATTTTCCTGAGAAACTGCTGAGTTGCAAACTTGCAAGTACAAAGAATTACTTTTGGGGATTTTGTATTAATCAATCTTTTTGAACTACATTATAAAATTTTATACGTCTTTTGAACTTGCATTTTCTTGGGGTTTTACAATTTTTGGTCTCCTAAAGATCCATTGACATCGACATTATAAAAGAGTGGAGAAGTATTTGATGTAAAATTGGATAAATTTAGCTTAGAATGAATTAGCGTTATCATGTAATTGAATTTGTTTATATTTAAAAACTTGTGAGTTTAATGTACTGTGTTTCGGATGTTGATCACTCTTGTAGTATATGTTATAAGTTCAATACTCTATTTTTCTTAATATTGTTGGAGATGGTACTTTTGCAATATGTCACTTGTGCAACTGTTTCAGAATTCAGATTACTTATTTTGTTATGCAGGGAATGCTTTTATTGATTAACCCCTTATTATTTATTTGTTAGCCTTTATTATTATGTGTTCATTATCCTATGTATTCGTTCAATATTCTCAAAAGTTTTAATATCCAGGGATTGCCAAATATTCTTGATGTCATGGTCTTCACCATTCCCACCGCAGTTTCTTTGAAACTGCTCAAGGTCTAGGTTCTATTTAACTTCTGCACCTGAGCTTTTATATTTAAGAGTGTTTATAGATATTGGGCTAGTTGATAGAAATGGAAGCAAAAATCGCAAAGGCATTGGATAGGGTTGCACTCAATCTGAAGCGCAAGCGAGCAACCCGACATGCTGCACATGTAAGTGGAGCTTCGCAACCAATGTTAGGGCATTGGTCATCTTTTACGTCACCAACAAGCAGGGCTGTTAAACGCATGAGATTGGGTGGATATAGAAACAGGCTGACAAATGCTGGTCCTCATATTGGACGGTCCTTAGCTAGGCGTTTTTTGAATTATAAAAAGAGTGGGAGACTGGAGCGTTTGATGTTCTATGAGAATGGGGAATGGTTGGACTTTCCAAAGGATGTAGTTGATTTGGTTAAGAAGGATCTTGAAGTCAAGCAGGCAGCTGTGGAGATAGAGTCAAATGGGTATCATCTTTTGTTTGATTTTTTACGTCTGCATAAGATGGACCTTAAAACTGGCTTGCAACAACCTATAGCTTTGATTGATGAGGCAGGGTGCTGTTTTTTCCCTGAAATCTATGCTGCTTCTGATGAAGAACCTTATAATTTGAGCAAACAGGAAGGTGGAAAAAGTCCAGACTCATATGCATCTAATGAAATAAAATTACATTTAGAAGTTGAAATAAATGGAGTGGATCAATCCAGGTTGAGTGAGTGTAGTGGGGAGTCCAATGCTCTAGTTAAGGGTATTCAAATTGATACTAAAGAAAACTGCTGTCAATATGATGTAGAAGTTGAAGATAGCATTAACAAAAAGGACTGTGGAAATGTTGGTGAAGACATTCAGCAACATCAAGACATAGGTTTAGATGCTTATACTGAATCAGTATATGGAAAATTGGATCTGAATTCTGTACAAAAGATGTTTCTTAAGGGAATGTGTAGTTTTGGCAGTACTGATTCTGACATAGTTGAGATTTACCAATGCTCAGGTGCATCAATGCAAGCACGATGGGAGCTGTTCCAGAAGCAAGCTGAAATTACCAAAAAAAATCATGGGGAAGCTAACATTCGGTATGCTTGGCTTGCTTCCTCTAAAGGAGAACTATCTACAATGATGAACTATGGACTTAGTCATTATGGACTATCTGGATCAAAGTGCACATATGGCATTGGTGTTCATCTTGCTGCTGTTACTTGCCCAGACGCCAGGTTAGTTTTGATAAAAGTTTAATATATTGTGTTTCTGTGGTAGGATTTTCTTCTGTAAAAATTTGACCACTTTTCCATCCAATATTACTGTAGTTCTGTCTTTTAACTTGTGTCATTTTTAACTGCTGTAATAATCTTTAATTAGTTTTTGCTGCATACCTTTTACTTAGAGGGTGGAGTGATGAGCATATTTTCTTGTTATTCTTAATTGTTTTCTACTTATTATTACTGTCATTGTTTTTTATGTCTTATTACCACAAAGTACAGTTTTTTTTCTTTTCTTTTTTTACTTGTCCTGATATTTTTTTTGCCCAATTTATTATGTTACTATTTGTTATTTATATTCTAGATTTTTCTGTTGAAATGCTTAGAGAAGGATTCAATTTTGCCATATGTACAGTGTGCGTTATTGTGATGTTGACGAAAACGGGGTTCGACACTTGGCCCTTTGTCGTGTAATAATGGGGAACATGGAGATTCTTCGGCCTGGCACTGGTCAGTTTCATCCCAGTAGTTGTGAATATGATAATGGGGTGGATGCCATTGAATGTCCACAATACTATGTGGTGTGGAATATGAACATGAACACCCACATCTATCCGGAATTCGTTGTTAGCTTTAAAGTCT